>JARHVA010002765.1:2002500-2177500 GCA_037957365.1 Torreya grandis
TAACCATAAGCACATTAAATCATCACAAAATATAAAACAAATAGCCAAGGAGATATCCACAAAGCCTTCCAACCCGTATGCACACCTCTCTAACCTAGAGAGTGTTATTCTTGAAAAAGTATTTAGAGAACCTAGAAAGAATGATGTGTATAAGTCAATACCATTTATACTCCACATAGCTCCTAATAATTATGATGATGAATATGAACTAGAAATAACACATTTCTAATGTATACAAAAATAAGGAATAAACATTCCTTAGTATATGTTTTATTGTTTTCAAAATAATGGGGTGTTATTCTTAGTTAATTAAATAGGTCTGAATAAAGTAAATCAATAAATAATATGTAAGAATTAATCTACTAATTTGTGTAAATAGATTTGTATTATTATCTTTTCAAATTATAATAATAAATAAGATAAATCTAACTTATTTTATTCTAAATGATCTGGACTAAGGCAGGGTCTGATACTAGAAGAGCAGGATTGGGAAACTATCATTAATTGGATCTTAAGGTTCATTTCTAGATTGGACAAGAGTGACAAAAGTGGGACACCCTATTGTTTAGTACTATAGTCATTTCTCAACATTGTTGTTCAGGTGATCTGAGCTTTTTGGGTTATATTTAGTAAGTTTGTGTTAGCCTATCATTGAAATATCAAAATCTAAAAGCTTGTAGAGCTCGTTGTGCATTTGTTTTAAATCTTCAAAGCCCTAAGATCTCTTCATGCTTGAACTTGAATAGAAACTTGAAAAAGATAGATAAGGGGTTAGTGTGTAAAGGATACATTGGACGCACTTCACACCCTATGTGTGGGCATGCTTCTTACATACCAATACTTCAAGGAGGGATCAAGCTAATGTAGTTCTCCTATTGAAGTGCTTAGTGTAATTGTGTATGATAAATGCAAATGGATGCAAAAATGGATGAACTTCAAATGGCTATGAACTGATAAAAATGATTGAATAATATTGAAATGACCTTGGAAGACTATATGTAAATAATAGGGAAGAGTGTTTGAGTGTACTTGCTTGTATTCTTGCTTCTTTCTTGTAAATGAGTGCCAACCCTTTTAAATGGACTTTTATAGGGAAAATAATGATCATGAGTTAAATGAATTTTTGTGAGGTTGAAAGGAAAAAATGTAATGATTTAGGGGAATATGACTATTAGGACCAATTTTGAACTTGGACAACACACTAAAATTAGGACACCCTGAGTTTCAGTGTTCTTATCCAAGTTGGACATTATTCTCCTAAGGGAATGAGGCTTAGAAGGATGGATCTGGACCTAAAAGAGTTGTCTGGGCTTGAAAAGGATAAACCCAAAAGGTTGGGGATGACTAGGAATCAATGAAAGAATAACTTAGAAGGGTTGTGTGAGTAAGAAAGAGGACCTATAGATTGGGTGTCATTAGCCATACTTAAGTCATCTAATTTTGTATTTTATATGACTAAATTTCCCCCCACCTTAATTCTAGTGATGCATCGAATTGAAATACAAGGATAAGGGAAATTAAAAAATATACCTGAACTTACCTGTAAGGGATAAGCTCATGAAGCTATGTGATGTTGGATATGCATAGAGAGAGCATGTTGTAAAGTGTGAATCTATAATGAAAATATAAAAGTAGATCAGTTATTACTAGATATGTTATATCTAAAATAAAAATGTATAAAAGTTGAGTAAGAAGAAGAGAAAGGAATGAATGCATCTCATTGAGTACGTGAACCAATACAAAACCTATTGTGATGTTGGATTGTGCTAGATGATGCTAGGTATGTGTTGAATCAAGAGTAATATCACGAACGAAGTTGCATGCTCAATTCCTTGGAAGGTGGCTCAAGAATACAAAGGCTTCCCCTTTGGTTCCATCATCACCAACTAAGTGAAGCTAATGAATCATGCGTGTGTTAATCGATGCCTAGACTATGTGTCCAATCCCTTTGAATAGGTGGCTCAAAAATACAAAGGTCGGCCCTTTGGCTCCATCATTTCATTGTGAAGTGTAGATATGAAGTGATACCAGTATATAATAGATGTCATATGATATGGATCATTGAGGCCATAAATGTTCTAGAAATCTGACAATGTGGCATGGATAGCCTGAATGTATGATGGAAACTAGGCCACTCTTGGCCATTTTGAAATATGAAGGTTAGGCTTGTATGAAATCCACTCCAAAATTGATGTACTAGGCTTATATGAAATACAACTCGAGAACTTAGGTACTCAAAAAGTTAAACATGTATGAAAGTTTAACTTGAAAGTGATGTCAACTACTTGCAGATGGAGTAAGGCATGCAACTGCTAAGAGTGCCTAGATAATGAACTGAACTCAAAAATAAAAGAAGACCAATGTGTCATACACATGTCCCATAATCACTGGTGTCTAGAACATAGATTTTTATTTGGAAGTTATTTCAATTGCCTAATCTAAAATTGAAAGTGAGAACCATCATGTCATGCATGATAACCCCCTATATCTAGATTATCTGAGAAAATTATATTGAACTACTAATTTTGACTAATCTAAATGTGCAAAAATTGTATATGAACTAAAATTTTTACCTATTTTTAAAAAACCTAAGTTTTTTTGTTTATATAGGAGTGCCAAAATGAGGACACCCCCGTGTTTGTTATTACTATCCATTTTTGGCATTGTTGTCTTATATGAAAACTAGTTGTTGATCTAGAACTATCACTATTTTTCTACTATGTTTTGACTAGTTTGACCTCTAGATTGTTAGGTTGTGGAGCTAAAAGCTTCACTGATGCAAGCAGGGAAGGAGGTTGCAGAAGGGTTATGGTGTGTTACTATCACCGGCGTCGGTCAGGCAAACTGACGTCAGCAGGGAGGAGACAGGAAGGCAACCGACGTTGATCAGTAGTCGGCCAGTGTCAGCACCCCCCAGGCAGACAGGGACCGATGTCGGTCACCTATGGTTCAAGCTGCGAGTATGTTATGGGTAGTTGGTTGACGAACCAAGTGTTTACATGTCAAGAGCCAAATTTAGACTAGAAGCTGTGGATCTAATTATTGTAATTAGGTGTCTAATTATTGTTTGCATGAGATCTATTTAAGAGACTCATTAGTTGTATTGTAAATGTGTGTTAGAGAGTAAGAGAGCAATAATATAAGCTCCTTCTGTGTGTGAGGTGAGCATGGTGTGTTCCTCCTAGTGCCACAGTACCAAGTGTGGGTGCTAGATTGGAGAATTAGCAGGGTTCTTCATGTATGTATGATCTTAGTCATCAGGTGAGCATGGCTACGATAAGAGATCTGCATGGTAAGTAAGATCATTGATTTGCAGGTGTATGTGTGTGCAAGGTCAAGGTTCACAAATGTGCAGAACCAGATTGATTTGCAGGTGTGCAAGATCAGAGAGGATAACAACACAACAGGGAGCAGAATCAGGTGGGATCTACATGGAGTACATTGAGTACTTGTGGAGTGCATGGAGCATAGGTGTAAGGTGAACACCAAATCTATGTTTGAGTTCGGTGTTGGGACCTAAGGGAGAGAGCTTTGAGGGAGATTTACTATTTATGCCCTGGAGGTGTGGGAGCCCTAGAGGTATGTAAGGAAGAAGAACTGTGGCAGCCTTCTTTGTTGTATTTCCTTCTGAAAGAGTTTTAATACAGGTTGTGTATTGTCTCTCATATCATGTGTTATTTTTGGATTCTAGTTACTTGTGTATTTTGGTTAATTTCTGCATATTAAGTTGCTTGGTAATCAATTATGTGCTTCCGTTATTTATATCCCAACACGTGGTATCAGAGCTAAGGTTGTAGGGAGCAAGTTTTGTGTTTGGTTACAGGTCACTCTCAGGGGTTTCTGATTGAGTGAGAGTAGAGCAATGGCAGATGAAAGTAAGCTAAGAATGGAGGAGTTTGTCAAGCACCTAGAACAACAAACATGCTCTGATACCACTTGTTGGTGAATAGGACCAACCCAGAAGCACACAATTGATTACCAAATTCAAGCAACTTAATATGCGGAAATAACCAGAATCAACAAGTAACTAGAATTTAGAATAACATAGAATATGAGAGACAATACACAACTTGTATTAATAACTCTTACAGAAAAGAATACAATAAAGAAGATGCCACTTCTTCTCCACCACCTTATAGAGGTTTCCCACACCTCAAGTGAACAGTAATTCTCTCCTCAAAGCTCTCTCTACTAGGTCCCAACACCCAACTCAAATACAGAGTTGGTGTTCACCTTACACCTGTGCTCCACGCACTCCACAAGTGCTCCACGCACTCCACAAGTACTCAAGTTACTTCAAGTAGATCTCTCATGAACCTGCAATAACCTGCACTTCAACAGACCATACTTATGGAAGGAACTCCCTTGCCTTCCTCTTAGCTCTATCCGAGTACACACCTGTACTCCAAGTAGATCCTCCCTGATACTGCTCCCTATTGTGTTGATATCCTATCTGATCTCCAACCTACAGATCAATAATGGTTCTGCACACCTGTGAACCTTGACCTTGCACACACACACACCTGCATATCAATGATCTTACTTACCATGTAGATCTCCTATAGAAGCCATGCTCACCTGATGACCAAGATCATACACTCCTGAAGAACCCTGCTGATTCTCCAATCCAGCACCCACCTTGGTACTGTGGCACTAGGAGGAACACACCATTGCTCTACCTCACACACCGAAGGAGCTTATAATTATGCTCTCTTACTCCTAGCTACACTTTTCCAATACAACCATGAGTCTATTATATAGATCTCATCCAAACAATAATTAGACTCCTAGTACAATAATTAGATCCGTAGCTCTCAGTCTAAAAATAGATCTCTTCATGCAAACGCTTGGTTCGTTAGCTAACTGCCCGTAATAAGTGCAGTCCGAACCACACAGGCGACTGACGTCGGTCCCTGTCCGCCTGGGGGTCGCCGACGCCGGCCGACCAATGACCGACGTCGGTTGCTTCCTTGTCTAATACTGCCGACGTCGGTTGGCCAAACCAAATGCCAGTCTCCGTGACACTCAGCAACTCATCCTGCAACCTCCTCCATGTCTGCATCAGTGAATCTTTTAGCTCCACAACCTAACAATCTCCCACTTGGAGATAAATAGCTGCACTGTACCTGTACCTGTACTCTATCTAATCTGTTTCCTAGTTTGTATCCCTCTTCAAGATCAATCCTGAAGACAACCCACCACACACAATGTGATGTACCTCCTGTCATCCGAGTACCCTGCCGCATCTGAACCTACAAACGCATGTAGTGAAGTCCTGACCTTGCATAGCATGAATCCCTGCTGCTGGTCCCTCTCAAATACCTGAGAACCCACTTCCCCGAATTGGCTCTTAACTCTCTGATAGCTCCCACTGCTTGGGAATACTCAGGTCTATACCAGACCTCATGTGATTTTAGACACTGTACCTGTCCAGCCCTTAGTGTGCTCCGGCTCTACATCCTGAACCTCACCAACACCTGATTCACATTAGCTCCCACTGGAGACAAAATCTACCTATGATCTCCATGCCTCCCATGTCAGAGAATTTCGCTACTCCAAACTCCTCATGACATGACACTGAACTAATCTTACCCTTAGCTCAGCAAAACCCTGTATGTACAATCCTGCTAGCAAAACATACCATCCACATACAGCAACAGAATGATGTCATGACTCATCATCCACCTGGTAAGTCAAACCACAGTAGTTACCCTGACATTGACTGAAGCCATGCTTCGTCCTCCACCTGTCAAAACCTGTACCACTGTCCTGCAGCTCCTCAAGACCATATACCTGATCTTTCGTCTCACGTATCCATTCTCTCTATTCTTCTACTAAGGTATCCATTCGTCTCTGTGCTTTCATACCAGCTGGCAACCCTTACCAAAAAACACCTGTTTGGTTCACCTCCAAGGAATCACATCCTCATCCATGCCAAGCTCACACCTGTTTCCTGGATCCTTCCTGCTCTACAATCAGCAACATGTATAAAGAAGAGGAACAACAAATTTGAGGGCCTAATTACGTCTTCAGTCCTCCGTATGGGTGTTTGAGACTCCTTGACAGCTCACTATCCACCCAAAATCCATTACAGTGACCGACCTCGGTCACTCCACAGTCTGCATCCGACCGACGTCGGTTCCCATGCGTCTGTCCCTGACTACCAACCTGCCGATGTCGGTGTCTCCTGCTACCGACGTCGGTTCTCTGACCGATGTCGGTCTTACATACTACCGACGTCAGTTTTTATGCTGACGTCGGTACCTGTGTTTCTTGTGAGTGATGACTTTTTACTCGCGAGCTCTTTTGAATCAATCTCCATGTCCAAACTGCCCTGCTCAGAAGTATCCAGCCACATCCACTGATCTCTGTCCACCATCTCCTCCAAGAACACCAAGGCTTTCCAGTTCTTAAGCCTATCAAATATATCTGTCCTCCGCTTAAGAACATGCATCTCCTTCCTGCTCATGTGACCAAGCCTACGAAGCCACGTCTCCGCAACAAAAGAAGAATCAGTAATATAAACAAGTAGATAAAGAGTACCTGTTTTCTTACTACCAGCTAATTCAAGTGCATCCGCTGTGAGAGTTCTTGTGCATCTCTCATCACCCAATCTTTCTGAAAAAATTAGCCATATCTCCAAACCTGGGACCTGCATGACCTTCATCAACACCCATGTGTTGGCCATCTGCAATTTCAGCTTCACTTCCCCTTTGCCAATTAATTGGCAAGGCTCACCAGCTCCTCTACCTGGGCTGCATGGAAAGAGGCAACCGAATCTTTTATCCAAGATTCAACTTTATCCAAGAAACCTGCAAACACATCCTGTGCAACAACACCTGCAACATCTGTATCTTCAGTTCCTTCATGCTGATCTGCTACCAACCAACAATCTTCTTTTACCTGCTCTTTCTTTCCATGGGACCTTAAGTAACCATCTATGCTTTTCAACTCCTCCATCCTTAGCTTACTGTGATCTGCCATTGCTCTACTCCCACTCAATCAGAAACCCCTGAGAGTGCCCTGTAACCAAAACACAAAACTTGCTTCCTGCAACCTTAGTTCTGATACCACTTGTCAGGCACCTAGAACAACAAACATGCTCTGATACCACTTGTTGGTGAATAGGACCAACCCGGAAGCACACAATTGATTACCAAATTCAAGCAACTTAATATGCGGAACTAACCAGAATCAACAAGTAACTAGAATTTAGAATAACACAGAATATGAGAGACAATACACAACTTGTATTAATAACTCTTACAAAAAAGAATACAATAAAGAAGATGCCACTTCTTCTCCACCACCTTACAGAGGTTTCCCACACCTCAAGTGAACAGTAATTCTCTCCTCAAAGCTCTCTCTACTAGGTCCCAACACCCAACTCAAATACAGAGTTGGTGTTCACCTTACACCTGTGCTCCACGCACTCCACAAGTGCTCCACGCACTCCACAAGTACTCAAGGTACTTCAAGTAGATCTCCCATGAACCTGCAATAACCTGCACTTCAACAGACCATACTTATGGAAGGAACTCCCTTGCCTTCCTCTTAGCTCTATCCGAGTACACACCTGTACTCCAAGTAGATCCTCCCTGATACTGCTCCCTGTTGTGTTGTTGTCCTATCTGATCTCCAACCTACAGATCAATAATGGTTCTGCACACCTGTGAACCTTGACCTTGCACACACACACACACCTGCATATCAATGATCTTACTTACTATGTAGATCTCCTATAGAAGCCATGCTCACCTGATGACCAAGATCATACACTCCTGAATAACCTTGCTGATTCTCCAATCCAGCACCCACCTTGGTACTGTGGCAGTAGGAGGAACACACCATTGCTCTACCTCACACACCGAAGGAGCTTATAATTATGCTCTCTTACTCCTAGCTACACTTTTCCAATACAACCATGAGTCTATTATATAGATCTCATCCAAACAATAATTAGACTCCTAGTACAATAATTAGATCCGCAGCTCTCAGTCTAAAAATAGATCTCTTCATGCAAACGCTTGGTTCGTTAGCTAACTGCCCATAATAAGTGCAGTCCGAACCACACAGGCGATCGACGTCGGTCCCTGTCCGCCTGGGGGTCACCGACGCCGGCTGACCAATGACCGACGTCGGTTGCTTCCTTGTCTAATACTGCCGACGTCGGTTGGCCAAACCAAACGCCAGTCTCCGTGACACTCAGCAACTCATCCTGCAACCTCCTCCATGTCTGCATCAGTGAAGCTTTTAGCTCCACAACCTAACAGAGTTGAAAAACATAGATGGTCACTTATGGTCCTATGGAAAGAAAGAGCAGGTAAAAGAAGATTGTTGGTTGGTAGCAGATCAACATGAAGGAACTGAAGATGCAGATGTTGCAGGTGTTGTGGCACATGATGTTTTGGGAGGTTTTTTGGATAAAGTTGAATCTCAAATAAGAGATTCTATTGCCTCTTTCCATGTAGCCCTAGGGAGAGGAGCTGGTGAGCCTTGCCAAAGAATTGGCAAAGGGGAAGTGAAGCTGAAATTGTAGGTGGTCAACACACAGGTGTTGAAGGAGGTCATGCAAGTCCCAGGTTTGGAGATATGGCTAATTTATTCAAAAAAGTTGGGTGATGAGAGATGCACAAGAACTCTCATAGCGAATACACTTGAATTAACTAGTGGTAAGAAAATAGGTACTCTTTATCTACTTGTTTATATTACTAATTCTTCTTCTGTTGCAGAGACGTGGCTTCGTAGGCTTGGTCACATGAGCAGGAAGGAGATGCATGTTCTTAAGCAGAAGACTGATATATTTGATAGGCTTAAGAACTAGAAAGCCTTGGTGTTCTTGGAGGAGATGGCAGATAGAGACTAGTGGATGGGGTTGGATACTTCTGAGCAGGGCAAGTTAGACATGGGATTGATTCAAAGGAGCTCGTGGGTAAAAAGTCATCACTCATAGGAAAACACAAGTACTGGCATCGATAGAAAAACTGACATCGGCAAAAGGTAAGACCAACATCGGTCATGAGGACCGACGTCAGTAGCAGGTACACTGATGTCGGTAGTAGAAGGACACCAATGTCAGTAGGGTTAGTAGTCAGGACAGGCACAGGGACCGACGTCGGTCGGATGTAGACTGTGTGGTGACCGAGGTCAGTCACTATAATGGATTTTGGGTGGACAACAAGCTGTCAAGGAGTCTCAAATGCCCATATGGAGGACTAAAGATGGTAAGTAAGCCTCAAATTTGTTGTTCCTCTTTTTTATACTAGTTGATTGTAGAGCAGGAAGGATCCAAGAAACAGTGGGAGCATGGCAGGATTATGATGCAAAACCAAGCGGAGATTTGGTAGGGTTACCAGCAGGTATGAAAAGCACAGAGACAAATGGATACCTTAGTTGAAGAATAGAGAGAATGGACACGTGAGACAGAAGACCAAGTCATATGGTCTTGAGGAAGCTACAGGACAGTGGTACAGGTTTTGATAGGTGGATGACAAAGCATGACTTTAGTCAATGTTAGGGTAACTACTGTGGTTTGTCTTACCATGGGGATGGTGATTGCCACATCATTCTATTTCTGTATGTGGATGGTATGCTAGCTAGCAAGTTTGTACATACAGGGTTTTGCTGAGCTAAGGGTAAGATTAGTTCAGTGGTTTGCTATGAATAATTTGGAACAACAAAATTCTTTGGCATGGGAGACATGGGAGATCACAGGTTGATTTTGTCTCCAGTGGGAGCTGATGTGAATCAAGTGTTGGCGAGGTTCATTACACAAGATGCAGAGCCAGAGCACACTAAGGGCTGGACAGTTCAGTGTCCGAAATCACATGAGGTTTGGTATAGACCTGAGTTTGCCTAAGCAGTGGGTGTTGTCAAAGAGTTAGGAGCCAATTCAGAGAAGTGGGTTCTCAGGGACTTGAGAGGGACCAGCAATAGGGATTTATGCTATGGATGGTCAAGACTTCACTACATGGGTTCGTAGGTTTGGATATGGCAGGTTACTTGGATGACAGGAGGTGCACCACAGGTTGTGTGGTGGGTTGTCTTCAGGATTGATCTTGAAGAGGGATACAAGCCAGGAAATAGATTAGATGGAGTACAGGGATAGGTACAGTGTAGCTGTTTATCTCCAAGTGCAAGATTGTTAGGTTGTGGAGCTAAAAGCTTCATTGATGCAAGCAAAGAAGGAGGTTGCAGAAGGGTTGCGGTGTGTTACTGTCGTTGGCGTCGGTCAGGCCAATCGACATTGGCAGGGAGGAGATAGGAAGGCAACCGACGTCGGTCAGTAGTCGGTCGACATCGACACCCCCAGGTAGACAGGGACTGATGTCAGTCACCTGTGGTTCGAGCTGCGAGTATGTTATGGGCAGTTGGTTGACAAACCAAGTGTTTGCATGTCAAGAGCCAAATTTAGACTAGAAGCCATGGATCTAATTATTGTAATTAGGTGTTTAATTATTGTTTACATGAGATCTATTTAAGAGACTCATTGGTTGTATTGTAAATGTGTGCTAGAGAGTAAGAGAGCAATACTATAAGCTCCTTCTGTGTGTGAGGTGAGCATGGTGTGGTCCTCCTACTGCCACAGTACCAAGTGTGGGTGCTGGATTGGAGAATCAACAGGGTTCTTCATGTATGTATGATCTTGGTCATCAGGTGAGCATGGCTACGATAGGAGATCTGCATGGTAAGTAAGATCATTGATTTGCAGGTGTATGTGTGTGCAAGGTCAAGGTTCACAGGTGTGCAGAACCAGATTGATTTGCAGGTGTGCAAGATCAGAGAGGACAACAACACAATAGGGAGCAGAATCAGGTGGGATCTACTTGGAGTACATTGAGTAGTTGTGGAGTGCATGGAGCATAGGTGTAAGGTGAACACCAACTCTGTGTTTGAGTTGGGTGTTGGGACCTAAGGGAGAGAGCTTCGAGGGAAGATTTACTGTTTATGCCCTGGAGGTGTGGGAGCCCTAGAGGTGTGTAAGGAAGAAGAACTGTGGCAGCCTTCTTTGTTGTATTTCCTTTTGAAAGAGTTTTAATACAAGTTATGTATTGTCTCTCATATCATGTGTTATTTATGGATTCTAGTTACTTGTGTATTTTGGTTAATTTCTGCATATTAAGTTGCTTGGTAATCAATTGTGTGCTTCCGTTATTTATCCCAACATAGATTCTAAATTAGGTGATCTGAATGTTGTTATTTTGACTATTAGAAGCTTTGATCTCTATGACAAAACCCTTATTTGTTGCCCCCTCTTCTGAGGGTAGGAATGATGAACCTGCATTGACTACCCTTTGAAGAAAAAAGTTTTGCAATTGTGTTATGTTACATAGATACATGATATAGCAATGATATTTGACAAGATATCACTTGATATGACAATGTTTTTATTCAGAGATTGTTAGATCAACAGGGGTATGCCTAGATATATATAACAATGTATAAGCATGTGTAAAGTACTGAACTAGAACTAGAAATGTTTAGATGTTAGTTGTTAGTTATTAATTGTTAGTTGTTAGTTAGAGAGATGGAGAATTATGTCCATCATGGCATCCAAGAAAGTAAGGGAAAATGCATGATGTGGATCATGGTATTGCACATATTGAGAAGCAAAACAATAAATCAATCAATCAAGCAATAAGAAAGAAGCATATAAGGATGGCCAAGGGGCCATACAAATAAAGGACATGTGCATATGTCACTCAAACTGGATAGCAAACATAGAAGTCATGTTCAAATGTCACATACACATACAAGTGAAACAAACAAAGTTGGTATAGAGGCCAACAAGCACATGGAAGAGTACAAGCAAAGGAGATTGGCAAATGTCCTAAGGGACACACATGAATAGAAGCAAAGGACATTGGAAAATGTCCTAAGGCACAAACAAGAGATAAGTAGGAACATGAAATTCAATCACACAAGCTATAGTAAGCAAGAGGAGAAAGCATGTAATGACTAGAAAGGTAGAATCACATCTAACTAATCCAAAAAAAATTGAAAGTATGCAAAACATGTGTAGAACAATACTAGATATATGATAAGAAATACATAAGTGCTAGATACTAGTGAAATGTTGATATAATAATCTATGTAATCTAGAAAGGAATGTACATCAACATGATAACTCAGAGTGTGTAGTAAAGTAATGACAACCTGGATGGTGTAGTCATGTAAAATATGCCCCCTGTCAGTGTGTATATCAATGTGTGTCTTGAATGTAGAATTAAGAATGCCCCCTCAATGGTATAGTGAAGCAATCAAGTAGTTAGATGTCACTACACACACTCAAAGGAGATCAAGTGAATCATGGTAATGTAGATAAATTGACATACAATAGCATGAAATAGAAAATGTAAGTCTTTAGCATGATAATAGTAATGTAAAGCATGGATGATACATGCAATCAAAATGTTTTTGGTATTTTTGATATATTTAATTTTTTTTATATTTTTATATAATCTATGTACAAGTAATACTAGGAATAAATGATACTAACTGATGAGTCTTGGATGAGACTCCCTATCATGGTGTCTTATATCAAACAACTAAATCGTGCATGATCATGAGGCATGATTGAATGTTTGAGATTGTAAATTTAAAATATGTGTACATTTTAACTGCTCTAAAATATTTGAAGTGGAAATAAAATGTGGGGTCCCCTTGTAACTTTGAGAAGTGGATGCAACTATAAGGCTCTTAGAGATCGATTTAGAAGTAGAAGAAGCTCTCTGAATAGGTGCTCTCTATGTAGCTACATGAAACCTTAATGTTACTAATCTGAGTGTGAACACTATAGCTAAAAGCTATCTATAATCTTGAAACTATGGAGATGTGTGAACCCTCTATACTGGTGATGGATACCACAATTGTGGTTGGATCTGAAGTGGAAGCTGAACTAAAACTAGAGGAGAAATTGAAATAGGTGGAAGAATTGGAGCTGGTGTTTGTAAGCTGGTAGATGGATGTGAAGTAGGGAGTGGTGACTCATAAGGAACTCCACTAACTATAATAACCTGATTAGCATGAATGAAATTTCATGCATCTATGAACTATAGAGGGTATTTCCCTAAGTTTTTGAATATATGGTCATCCGAGTAATATGTCAAAAACTCTTGCACTAGGAACTATAATGAATGGTGTTACCAAATATGTAGAACCAACCTGTAGTGGAAGTACTATCTCACTTAATGAACTCTATATATGCCCACTAAAACCACTGATAACTATATCTATTAGAGTGACATCCTGCTCTGAATAACCCAAGTGCTATAGTAATGTCAAGGTGCACATGTTAAGGTAAGAACCATTATCAATAAACACATTATGAATAAGTTGATTATGAATATGTGCTCTGATAAAAAGTGCATTTTAACTTGTATTATACTCCATAATCTCTTGATATAAAAAAGATATCAAAGGTCTGGATGGAACTAAAGAATTATACACACCTATCATAACTCTAAAAGGATGTGCCTCAACTGAAGGTGCATGATATGTAGTTGATGGAGGATGTGTATGGTATGTATGGTGAGCACATGATGTTCCCTCTTTCTCCTATTTATAATTCTATGAAAATGGATTTGAAAATATTTTCAAAGCTTTATATTGTGTTGGCTTTGCCGTTGGAGGCTCAACTGAAGTGCCTAGATCAAGTAGATTGTCATCTATCAAGTCCTATATCTCATCTCTCAAACTGATGCATTTATTTATTATGTGGCCTGGTGCCCTATGAAAATCACAAAATGCCTGCTGATCATATCCCTGTAGAAGAGGCTTTCCTAGGTCAGCTTCCCAAATAAGAGGGAGAGATATGATGTTACATTCTAATAATTATTGTAAAACCTTGGCTAGAGAAATTGGTAGATTGATGAAGGCACAATGAGGAGGTGTTGATAAAACCACATGTTGAGGGGGATCTTAAGTCGCATTGACTGTTGGTTGATTCTGATTCTTATTGTCATTGATTTTGACCTTGTATGGGACTTTGTTATTACTCTTATTTATTATGTCTAAGATACTTGAGTACTTAAGTTTTCCCATGGAAATTAGCTTGACTTCTCGTTCCTTTAGTGTATGATACAATTTAGTGAAGGAATAAAATCACTTGAACATGATTGATTAATGAAGTGCTGGTAGAAGACTCTTTTTGAAGAGGTCCTATAACTCCCGATCTGCCATGGGACTAGTCATCTTAGCCAAGTGGTCTTATATCAAAGAACATAGTCTGTGAGATGCTCATTTGGTCATTGTTTCTATTAAGCATTTTGAGCATATGAAACCTTATCACCAATGTTGATACTGAATTGTGCTAAGAACATGTCTACTAAAGGATTGAATGCCATGATTGACTAATTTGGTAGACTATAAAAGCATTATAAATCATAATCCTTTAGACTCCATGGAACTTGGTAAGTAGTCAATCATTGGGTACATAATCCAAACATGATGCGTGAAAAGCTCTCAAGTGTGTCTCTATATCACCCTTGCCATCATAAAGAGTAAGCTTGGGTTGAACAAAACCTTGTCACAAAGGTCTAGAAGCAATATAACATGCTAATGGTGTATGCAGAAGAGCAAAAAAATCCAAATCTTGTGTAGGACTAGTGGTCCCTTACTCAATATGTTGCACCTTAGAATTAAGAGATCTTATCTCTTGCACAAGGGTTGCCACATTTGGAGATATGGATGTACTAGTTGTATCTGGTGGCATAGATGAAGGTTGGGCTGCTATAGGGGGTTGTTGAGACATAGTTGCCCCTATAGTTTCATTTTTAATTGGTGGCTCTGTGGTTTCAGAAGATTGACCATTGCTCACTTTTTGTTGTTCCTCTTATATAATTCTACGTATGTCATTTTTCATATCTAGATGTTTTGTTAAGAGTTTTTGAAGTTCTCTTTTATCAATTTCATCAAAATTGGTATATTGGGCCATTATGAAAGTAGGAAAACAATTTATAATGGGTTTGAATGTTTTGCAAAAAGTTTTTATAGGCAATGTGCTAGTATTGAATATAAGAAATTGAAAGTCCTAAAAATAGTTCATTAGAATTTGCGCAAAAAGGATACAGAGCTCCCAAACATGTAAGGTGATGCCTCAAGAAGCTAATAAGTGCTAATACATATAACTAAGGATTTTTTGAAATTATTTATGCAAAATACTATGAAATTTTTAATTTGAAATTGATTTTTTGTGTTTTATATGCAACAACAAATTTGGAAAATGATTTGAAAAGTATTGGAAAGTAACTGGGAATTTAGTTGATGCAACTAGAGATTATAGAATGAATTTATAAAATTAGTATGATAATATTAAAATTTTGATATGAATTTATATAAAATTTATTGAATTTTGCTTGAAAAATTTAGGAAAAATCAAAAAATATTTCTAAAATTAGCAATATATTTTTCCTAGTGTTTGGAATGTGTTTGTATGCAAAAAGGACCTAGTATTTGCAAACTAGGGTTTTAACAAAATATGTGATATTTTTGCAATTAATTTTTAGATTTATAATTTTTGAATGTAGGAAAAATCAAGAAATTATGGCAAAAAATTAAAAATAATTATCCCTACGATTTTTGTGTAAAATTTGAAGTCGGGTTCACTAAATGTTTTATTTTTTTTGAAATAATGGGGTTTTATTCTTAGTTAAATAAATAGGTCTAAGTAAAGTAAATCAATAAATACTATGCAATAATTAAGCTACAAATTTATGTAAATAGATTTTTACATTGTCTTTTCTAAATATAGTAATAAATAAGAGAAATCTAACTTAACTTATTCTGAATGATCCAGACTGAGGCAGGGTTTGATAATAGAGGAGGAGGATTAGGAAACTATTAGAAACTAGATCTTGAGGTTCATTTATAGATTGGATAGGAGCACCAAAAGTGTGACACCATACTATTCAACATTATAGTTCTTTTTTTTCACTATTTTCCAAATGCTCTAAGTTTTTTGCATTCTATTTGGTAGGCATGTGTTACCTTGTCAGTAAAATATCAAAACCTAAAAGCTTGTAGAGCTCACTGTGTATTTGTTTTAAATATTCAAATCCATAAGAGATTTTCATTCTTGAACTTGAATGGAAACCTAGAAAATATAGAGAAGGGGTTAGTGTGTAAAGGATACGTTAGATGCACTTCACACCCTATGTGTGGGTATGCCACCTACATATTAATACTCTGAGGAGGGATCAAGCTAATGTAGTTCTTTCATTGAAGTTCTTGGTGAAAATATGTATGATAAATGTAACTGAATGTAAATTGGATTTATTTTTGATGGCTAGGGATTGATGCAAAGGATTGAATAAGCTTGAAATGACCTTATAAGGTTATATGTAGAGAAAAAGGAAGAGTGCTTGAGTGTACTTGCTTGTATTCTTATTTCTTTCCTAAAAATGAGTGCCAACCCTTCTAAATGGACTTTAAATGGAATTTTATAGGGAAATTAATGATCATGGGTCAAATTGATTTTTATGAGGTTGACAGGTAAAAAAATAATGATTCAGGGGAATATGACCATTAGGACCAATTTTGAACTTGGATAACAATGCCAAAATCAAGACACGCTAGGTTTTAATGCTCCTGTACAAGTTGGACACTATTATTATCCTAAGGGAATGAGGCCTAGGGGACGGATCTACGATTTAAAGAGTTGCCTAGGCCTAAAAGGGTTATGTTTGGAAGGTTAGGGATGACTAGGAATTAGTGAAAGAATAACCTAGAAGGGTTGTGTGAGTAAGAAAGAGTACCTATGGATTGGGTGTCATTAGTCATGCTTTAGTCATCCAATTTTGCATTTTATATGACTTAAATAAACATGTGTATGACCATACAAATGAATTTGACAAGTCCCACTTGCCAAATCTTAGATTCAACAAGCACCCCTTGTCAGATCCTAACTTAGTAACTACCAGGTCAATGTGAGACTAATTAAGAACCATTTTCATTTCTAGTACTCACATTCCTAATTCACCACTCATCTCTTAGGTTTCCATGACCTAATGATCTCCCAAAATGTGCACATGGTTTAATGAATCACAAATCCATACTAACAAATCCTAGAGTGCTCTAATATACACTAAATAATTCAAGATGTATCAATATCCATCACTAGAAAAATCATACAATCATTTCATAATGGCATTAAGTTGCCATTAGTCAAACATAACTAGTATCATATTTCATAGCTTAACCTATTCTGTTATATTTATAGTTAAGAGGAAATAATGTTAAAGTTAACATATCAAACAAAGTCCAAAGATCACACCATCCTTACAGCCTTAAAAAAGTAACAAGTGAGACAATGATTCCCTAGTTGTTCAGTTAGTTACACAAGTTATAAGCTTATATCAACCCTTTAGACTTAACAATATGTTACACATATCTAATACCATACTTACTCTAGGTAAAACATACATAAATAACTCATTAAAATAACATGTTTTTAACAAGATGAGAATAATACCAATCTAATCAAGAGTAAACCATAACATAAAAATTACAATCAAATTATAAATCTTAATCCAAAACCAATATAAATCCAAGGTTCACCACTCTACATGGTCAACATTCCCAAGTTTGGATAAATTAGTACTAGAAAGTGTGACTCTCAAAAACTACAAGTGAAAAGTAGTGAACTGACATCTCAATAAAAAGACTCTTAAATACCCTAACATGGTATGAAGAAACACCGCAACCCAAGTTGCTAAAGTCACTACAAACTTACCAAACCTGTAAGTGTAGTATCACAACTTGTTTCCACAACTGGAAGGAAAAATATTAACCACATAAATGCATCAACCAATTTCATTTATTTAACTTCTCTATCAATAAGAAGTTAAAGACACTATCCCATGAACTCTAGGTAATATTATCAAAACAACATTTCAAAAACAAGTTTATGATTAAGGAATACTAAATCAACATCATGAATAAATGAATCCACTCAATGACATTATAATGATGTCAAAGGAGGGTGAGAGAGTCACAACTCACCTCTATGTTAAATATGTGAGATGAAACCTCTTACCAATCCATATAAACATATGGGTATCAATCCATAAGCAAACTTATAACTCATAAGAATCCTCAACAAAGATAACTACACACTACTATAAGGAGAATTCCCACCATACTAGGTGGTGCCAATACTTAAGCGGTCTTTAGGATTCCCACCCATAGGATTAATGCACATAAGACATAGAACTCTATCTAAAATACACATATTCTAAGTGAGAATCATCCCATGCTTTTTGTACACTCATAATACAAAACACAAGTGGTGGAGGTGACTTGATTACCAAGTAAAGATGTAATTACTCTCGAGGTATTCGATCTAAGTGATCAAAAATGTGGTAGGAATCTCTTGTTTATGACTTAATAACTATGTTATGCACTCATCTACCAAAAATATATTACAACCATCACCATTGAGACACTCATTAAACCAACCCTTTAACAACTCTAAAAGGGTACAAGTGCTTTTAAGGGTACACACTCAATGTACCACACATCATATCATGAAATTAACTATCAATTCTTGTCACTTCATAAAATAGATCACATATGATTGTGCCTTATCCTTTTCAGAATTCCCTTCTATTATCTTAATGTTCCACACATTAGATGATTCAATTAAATAGGTTCCTAGGCAAATTTAACTAAGAATTATGGGTGTTTATTACCTACAATAGTCATCAAGTCATACATGAGGATTTACTAAATATCTTAACTCTAATCATAGTGTGACATGATTCTGCACTGAGACACTACAAGTCCAAACTTTACTTAACTAATACAATATTGTATGTCACAAGGGTCTCCATATGTGGGTACAACCTATACTCTTGCATCTAAGGGTTTTCCTACTCAGTAGAATGTTCTTTAGGTACATCCTAGTGTATTTCCCTTCCAAGGCCATGAACTTCCAGCTCCAAGACTAAAATATGATCCCTAGTTTCATTCACGGTTGTGATAATTTGATCTAACTTTGTTGTTTATTTAATGAAAAATTAGTTAGGATCAAATGGAGGGTTACTATCATTGAAATTCGAAAGACCCTCTCTAGACACTCTCTATATTTCACCATTCTCCTTTCTGGTAAATAGAAGGATACAAAAATATTAGTAGACTCATTAGGTCCTAGAGTTCAATCCATAGCTCTGATACCACATGCAACAACCCCACTAGATTTGACTTAGAAAAATGTGATTTTATAAAAAAATTGATTAATGTATATTTCATTACAATTCACCACAAGAATCTAATTAATGATCTAGATATAACACTCTAAGTATGTTAACTATAAATAAGCATGTGACATCTAATGGTCATTGATCACTATCAACATATGAAACACATCATAATTAAATATGGAAAGTAATTACAAATGTCCAACCATGGCTGGTACAATGATACAATGACTATTGTCAAGTAAAAATAATTAAATAATTACATCTCATCAAGGATAATGTCTCAAAAATAATAAATGCAATACAATGTACAAGATACAAGATGCATGGCTCCATGGAGCATGAGTTCTCAAACTCCAGTATCTCTGGTAATCTCAAGTGTCATTTCCAAATAAATACTATTGTGAGGAGGGAGAGTATAATTAAAGTGATTTTTGACACCAACCATGGACCATTGATCCCCTGCATAATTACCCATCATTGAATGGCCCTCCCTTCATGAATGAGTAGATAGTGATGGTGTGGGATTCTAGAGATACAAGTTAGTACCCATGTACTATATGTTTAAAAAAAAAAACATGTGGTGTACCATAAATAAACCATTCTAAAAAGGCATGACACAAACATGTAAATCATACACACGAAATTATAATGTCTCACTAACATTATTTTGACCAAAGTTTTCAATAGTTATTGATATCTAGGATCAGTCAAATTCATACACATCACTTGATCAGATTACCTTCATTTAGTATTGTGATGCTAATAAGCTAGTGAAGTCTGTATCACTACTTATTGAGTACTAATAATGCTAGATTTGGTTAACATATATATAAAAAACAAATTCATATAGATTTTTTTCTATTAGCAATCATAAAACATGTTAAGCATGGGAATAATCAAATGCATACATTTAGTCCATCAAATGTATGAATAAATCTCCATAATATCATTTATTACATAATTAATAAGTAAACAAGTGAAGATTATACCAACTAGGTATAATATATATATTAGGTCATTATTTATTATTTATATAAGTAGACACAATACAGTACTTTCTACTAATTATCATAAAACATGTTAAACATAGCAATAACTAAAATACATATATTTAATCCATGAAATGTATGAATGAATCCAGACATAACAATTATAGTTTGTACCACTTGGGTATACCATACATTTATACTATAGTTTTTAAATATAAAACACTATATGACATTGCATAATATCATAGTTTGTTATTCATGATCACAACTATTCAATCATGAACAACCAGTCTTATAATTTCAAGAATCAATGTCTCAAGTATAGTTTATACCAACCTGGTATATCCTATGTTTAAATTGCACACTATTATAACTTATAGGTATACATCATGATGCACTAATATATGTTATATATGTCTAAACACTTGTACATATTAATATACTCATAATATGAACTGCACATAGGTTTTCACAATTGTATTCTAACAGCCATTTATAGTTTTAATCAAGAACTTTGTATGATTTCATCAATCATTAAAACTTTCTTGTTCATGAAGTATATTGATGCTCTATAAAATAAGAGATTCTACAATGTAATTATCTTTCATAGTTTTTATCCCTAACTAAATAGATTTTCATCCTAATATAATCAATGCATATATAACTCCATACACTAGTTCTCAAGATTACATAGTCTTTTGTATCAGGGTTTGCATATAAGTATTCCACAATATCCAAATTGCTCTTATATGATACGCAAAAGTTTCATCAAGTACACATAAACATGAATCACCCAAAGCCATGACAATAAACTAGTCAAAATATATGCTACATGCATGCATCCCTATATATATATATATATATATATATATATGCCATCGTACATATTAGTATACCCATGGTATGTATCGTACACTAGTTTAGTGGGTTGGTATACATTGTGATTGTTCCATTAATGGTTAGTATATTTATGAGCTATGTTTAATGCTAATTATGAGTATATTGTAACATAGTCACTTATACCTATTAAAACTTATTGGTTAGTGTATTGTATATTGATCTATTGTAAACTAGTGTACGATGCGTACCATCGGTATACTAATATGTACGATGGCATATATACTTATTTATATACTTTCAAAAATTACAAATTGGTTTTCACCATTTGAATTTCACATTTATTTTTCACTTTGTCTTGATTTCCCTAAAAACTTTGTACTAATAATTTTAAAACTACTTAGCTACTATCATGGAAGGATATGCAATAATTAGTTTAAGGTATTTGTCTATCATTTGTAAATATTGTGACATGAGTGACTTACCCCAATAATTATAGCTATAGTACAGAGCTAAACATGGTCTTTATTTTCTATGTACCTCATAATATTTATGAAATGCCCAAGATTTCCCTTTTTATTAGACCTCAGGTATTTAGCCATCTATTTGATCTTGTGGTGCATAGACTAACGGTTAGTGTTGAGAAGTTATTTCCAACTTACCCTTGAAACCAAGTTTAGTGGGTTATGGGAAATGTCTAATCCTCCATATTCAATGCTCTAAAACATTGGGTTAATGTTATTTAACGAAGAAGTAAGTATCTTTGGGAGCTTACAAATTAATCAAATCCTTTTAGTACATCTCCCTGATCTTCTTTGTGAATAACTAATTAATTAGCTAGTTAGTTATGCATTTTCATTTTTTATTATTGTTTTCTTCTCTATTTTATATTATAGACTATGTCAACCAATGTTGACACAGTTTAATGTTGTGTGACTCAAGTAGATTGACCACTATCGACCTAGTTGTTTATGTTTGAGCAGATTACCAGGCTCAACTTAATCTTTTATATTCTACTTAATTGCCTATGTTATTAGACTAAATCATCCAATTTAAAGTGAAATTTTTTATTATTCGTCTAACTAGATCAACCAAGTTGACCCAATAGGTTTCTAAACTACTAATTGTTCCCATCTGTCCAACTAGTTCAACCAACTTGAACTAGTAGGTTTTCAAACTACTATTTTTAATTGTTTATCTAATTAGGTTGACTAACTTGACCTAATAGGATTTTAGACTACTATTTTTACTTGTTTATCTAACTAGGTGGACTAGCTTGACTCATTAGGTTTCTAGACTATTATTTATGCTTGTCTACCCAACTAGGTTGACCAACTCAACCTAGTAGGTTTCCAAACTACCATTTTTACATGTCTTCCCAATAAGGTTGACAACTCAACTTAGTAGGTTTTTAGATTATTATTTTTACCTATTTACCCATTTAGGTTGATTGAAATAGCCTAATAGGTTTCAAGACTACTATTTTTCATGTATGTCCAACTATGTTGACCAATTCTACCCAATAAGTTTTCAGGCTGCTATTTTTTCATGTCTACCTAACTAGGTTGACTAGATCGACGTAGTAAGTTTTCAAACTACTAATTTTTCCTATCTATCCAACTAGGTCAATTGAGATTGACCTAGTAGGTTTTTAACTTGCTCTTTTTACCTATCTAACCAACTAGGTCAACCAACTCAACCCAATATACTTATAAACTACTATTTTCTCATTTCTTCCAAGCTAAGTCAATAAGGTAGATCTTGTAGTTTTCAATATCATTATTTATATCTTCATATATTCTAAACTAAGCTAACCCTAGTCAACCTAGTTCAGTGGGTGGTAGACCATGTTTTATTTCTTGTTTCCTCTTGATTCTTGATTAACATTATGAAATCACCAATTAAGATCTTTGTTAATAATCTCAACCCATTTAGGGTTTAGATGAGTGCCTCTTTATTACCTACCTTAGCCATCCAAAAGTATAACCCCTCATGGTGCAACCATTCCCACCCATCATCTAGATCAATGGAATGTAATATGGTCCACATTACTCAAAATGATGATTCACATGATTCTAACATGAATGAAACCTTATCCAAACTTCCTTACTTTACCATTTGAGTAATTGATACTAACATATACAACACTCTTATACCTAATCTTTAAAATTCTCCTCCTACCAACACTAACATTCCACCTCTTACCACTAGCAATAAAATTCCACCCATAGATACCTCTCAAATCCTTGCTCAAATGGTTCATCAAATGAATTTTATGCATACACCTAAAAATACCCAAATGAAAAATCGTATCTTATAAAAGACAAGTCAAACCCCTATTATCATGCCCAAAAAAATCAAAAAATTTCCCCCTCCTCTTAGATATGCCAAAGGGAATATCATCCCTCAAACTATCATACATAACAAAATGCTCAAAAATATTTAAAATGAACCTTTACCTCCATTCATCGTATCCATATATATTGGAAACATCTCTCTAACTATTAAGTATGATAGAACTAAAGACCTTGCTATCTTCCTTAAATCATTTGGTAATCTCTACAAAGAATGGGTCTAAACCAATGTTTTCATTGCCACTAAAATTCTTGTCAAACGGTTGGCCATTTTTTGGCCCACATATCAAAGTTTACCTAGGTTGGAAAAGGGAGATTTCAAGAAAGAAAATAGTAGGTATTTGGGAAGACTTCAGGTTTTCCAATAGTGACAACTTTGGGTTTTTTGAAGGCACAGTGCAAATCAGGTTTTTAGTAGTGCTTAGCTTCTAAATGTTTCATAATTAGAAGTAATTCAAGTTTACAAACCTAAATTACTCATAGACAGTGTATTTTGGGTTCTCCAAGGGGCACTACTTGGTTACTTCATAAGGTGTGAGCAGTCAAAAACCCAAAATAAGTAAAGGGGCTTGATAAACCCGATTTGGTCTTGAAAAATAGTGCTTCTCAGGCTCTTCAAGAGACGAGTATTTTTTAAAAATTCAAAGGGAATTTTCAAAATGCCAAAGGGTCTTTTTAGGGCAAAAAAGGATTGATCAACTTTATTGAAGGTACACTTCAACTTTTTTGAAGGGCTTTTTCTTCTTCAAGTAGACAGTTGCAATTTGCCTGAAGGGTATGTTGCCCTTCGAGAGGACCATTTCAAAATTCTTGAAGGGTATCTTCCTTTTAAGAGGATCATTCATGGGTTTCCAAAGGTACACTTTAGTTTTTTTGAAGGGTCTCTTACCCTTTGGGAAAGTCCATTATGAAAACCCTGAAGGGTAGCTTCCAAAGACAGATGCAAACAAATTGTCTGAAGAAATTCCTTCAAGAGATTTACTCAAAAGAAATAAGCTGAGAGAGAAGCCTAAAACCAAGTGCTTGAAGGAAATGACGAGCCAATGGATGTCAAAATTAGGAGAAGCAACTAGCTATTGGAAGTAATTAGGTTTGAAAAGCCCAAAGTCTTAAGGCTTGGGAAGCAATAAGTGAGAAGACTTCAAGATGGACAAGCCTAAAGTAAGTAGGCTTAGAGAACCTGAATTACTCTACATAGTGAAAATCAAGTTTCTCAAAGTACTCTACTTAAAAGGCTTTTTAAGCAAAGGATCTATGAAAGTTCAAAGTTGGAGAGGCCAAAGAACCTGAATTACTCTACATAGATTAAATTGAGATTCTTCAATGGCTTGAATTAAGTGGTTTGGAAATGCTAAAATCATGATGCAATGAATGGAAGGTTTTCACATGGTATAACTATAGTAGAATGGGCCAATCAATAAAGGACAAGTGGCACAAGGATGTTCAATAAACACTGGAGACTCTGAGTAGCTAGTAGCTAAAAGTTATGAAGGCTCCCATCTACCATGGTTCATTGCCCATAATCATTATTCGATGCTTAAATACATCACGCCAAGAAGAAATATTTTAGCTGCTCACAACATGACTTTTCAAATGTGTGAAAAAAAGTCTTAAAGATGGGAGGGGATGTGGAGTATTAGGCCGTGATCTAGAATGGTGCATTTATGAACATCAGGGAAGCACAACAGTGGGTGCCAGCCATCTATGATTTCTTCTTTCCTCCCTTTCTCTCTTCCCCTTTTCTTTATAAATAGATGCCTTGGAGCCTATAAATGTAATCCTCAGACTGGTGATAAAATCACTTTGTGAAAATCATTGTGTAATGGAACTTCGAAGCAATACATATTATTTTGTTACCTATCTCTTTGTCTAAAAACTATGTTGAGTTAGCTTGTGCACTAGTGGTGTTGTGAAGGAGCATCCTTCCAACCTTATTGCCCTTATTTCTTACTTGTTTTTAGGTACTTTCTATTTAATTATAGGTTTGAACTCATGCCTTTTAGACATTAATGGATGCTTGGTGTGAATTTTGAATTCCTCTTTGCCTCATGTGTGGTTTAATAAGCCTAGCTTAAGAAATACTTATACAAGTTAGCTAGTTAGGAAGTTGTGTAAGCCAACTTGTCTTATGTTGAATTAGTCTCTTTCCTAGGCCAGGTGGATCACTTAATTTTGATGCATCACCTCCCTTAGCTTTTTTTTCTTTAAGTAATCTCTCTCCCCTTTTCCTTGAACATTAATAGAATTTAGCGTAGAACCCCAAAGAGCTGAAGTGAAGCACCTAAGGAACTAACCTCATAAAAAATATAGAGCTTCAACCTTACCATAGGACAACCACATCCTAAGGTTGTTCCCATGCTTATAGCTGGAAGTGAGAGAGCTTGAAGAATTATCTCACAAGGGTGCAAATCCAGTCTATAACACAAACCTTTACTAAAATTGCTTTAGAATGGTACAATCAACTCTCCCAACATTCCATATGGAAATTAAAATATCTTTTAAATGCTCTAGTTTAAGAATTTCAACAAAATGAACTTCCTAAAAATTGTCTTAGTCACTTGTCTTAATTTCAACAAAATGAAGATCTCGTAATTGCAAATCTAGTCTATAACAGTTTTGGTACGCTCGGTGGGACCACTACCATTCACTTCCATTTTTATTGAAAATTTGGTCAAATTTGATTTTGTTTTGATCAGTTTATAGTAGTGGTAGCTTTCATCCTTTAGCATCTGGTGACTCCAAAGAACACCTAGTTATTTGGTGGCAGAGTAGTAGCTACCTTTCATGCCAAAGGTGACTACTAGATCAAATTATGTAGGTATTCCTTTTAAAATTTTTGAATTACTTTTAAATTCAACAAGAAGGTTAAGGTTTTCCCATACTCACCCTTACATAATAAGCTATCCTTTTAAACCAATCATAAGGTATACCTACGTAAGAAGATCTTTATCAACCCCTCTTGCTATTATGATTCCCCAAAGAGATTTTGTGGGCTTTAGTGGCCAAATCCCTTTGAACTTACCATATTATGATCATATGCCATTATCAACTCTCAAAAGTGTTCCTTACTACTTAGGAGACCAAGTTGTACCTCCTACTGAGCACATAATAAACATAGCCAACTTTTGCAACATTCACAATATCATGATGGAGAACATGGCTATTAGGATATTGGTTGTATATTTTAAAGGAAAGGTGTTAGAATAGTATAGGTTTCTTTTCCCTAATTATATCCACTCATGTGATGAGTTGGGAATAGCCCTATGTAAAATATTTGTAGATAAGGGTGACCACCTGTCACTTGTAGAGTAATTGACCACCATCAAGAGAGTTCCTCATGAAGTCATACAAGACTTCAATACAATATTTTAGAAAGCATGGGATAGAATCCTAGCAAATATTAGACCATCTCCAAACTTTGTTTTCTTTTATTACTTGAAGGCTCTCAACAGTGACATAGTTGTAATGATCTAGTTTATGGGAGGAGACATACTGATAGATGCATACAAAGTGGCCATCAAGGTAGAGAATTGCCTAGTTCAAGCTGGTAAGCTTACTCCTAGACCTCCAATGCCTCTTTTTCTAGAGATCAAACCACCTCCTATAGTCATTCCTCCACTTAATGTTATACTTCCAACATAAAAAATTATTGTTATACCTCCACCTAAGCAAGAAAAGGCCTCTAGTAGTGGATCCAATGACTCCCAAGAGTAAAAGAATTACTTGGAGTTGAAGATAATGCTCCAATCCTTGGGAAATGATGTGGTCAATGTTAAGAGGAAAGCTTACAACAAGCTTTATCAAGCTCCATATCAGCCTCAGCAACAACCTTATCAAGCAAATAGGCCACCCTAGAAAAGAGGTTTCCAAGGATAGGGGCAGCCTAACTATGCTAGGTAGCATAATTACAATCTAAATGTTGTAGGCCCTTCCAACTCCTTGGCCCCAATTTAGAATAATGTTTCTTAGGAAGCTGAGGGGATAATGCCATGGAATAATTATTTTGGGTGATTCATTATATCAACTAATGGCTCCAATCAGGTGTTTAATGATTAGTGGCAGTAGGATGTTGCATATGGATACAACTAAGTTTTTATGGCTCAAAACACAGAGGTACTCATAATGATGAGATAAGAGCATCCTCCATGAGAACAAGGCTCATATCAAGGATTAAACCATCCAGAGGCCTCAATGGTCATTAGTGATCAAGAGGAGTGATATGCATCCAATCATCAAGCCACTCCTAGTCTAGCTCACATCCCCATCTCAGTAAATACAAGGTTCAAGAGAATGAATATGGGTGGAAATCAAGAAGCTTTCAAAGAACCTATTATCACTGCTCCTTCATTGAAAAAGATAATAGCAGTATCTCCCAAAGTTTAGGTAAAATTTAGTGGTACACCAATCAACATTATAGAGAAAATGAAGAAATACAAAGTAAGTGTGTCGATATGGGACATGTTCTCCCAAAGTTTAGGTAAAATTTAGTAGTAAGGATTGTCCAAGATGGGTGTTACTACAGCTACAAATAAGTAGCCAAGCAAGGCAGTTGAAGTCCTCATTAATGAAATCAAGAGTCATGCAGGAGAAGGGGCAAGTAATGTGACAAAGCCCCCCTTTCTATGTATATTTGATCATTGGTGATTCCTTGGTGCACAACTACTTGGTGGATAGTGGGGCCAACACCTGAGTCATGACAAAGTCTATTGTTGACTAGCTAAAAATCAAGTATGAGCCTCACACTAAAGGAGTCTTACAACTTGATGGTTCTTTCTTGAAGCCATAAAACATCATCAAAAATTTGAGCCTAACCTTCCATGCTTACCTTAGCATGTCCATGGTGCAAGACATGTTGATTCTATATATCACTCCTCGCTTTGCCTTGTGTCTTTCCAGAGAGTTCACAGCTAAGATTATGGGCTACCTTGCAGTAGATTGGTCTTACATGGTGTTGAAAACAAGGTATGGGACTAAGGTCTCAATCAAGGTTGAACCCATGGCACAATTCCATATTGAACCCCATTAGCCAGATAATATAAGCCTTAATTGTACTATCCTTGATGAGGATGAGTTTACAATTGGCCAAGAGCTGAACACTCATCCTGAAGAAGTTTTAGACTTGTTTTTGGATGAGTTATAGGGAGATAACTAATTTTTCAACCCTTTATAATGTGTTGAGTAAAAAGACATGGGTGTCTACCTGTTGCATGAAGAGAATCGACCCATGTTGTCACTCATTAGACCTAAAGAAGACCACAATGGTTTATGGAAGTTATTCTTTAATGGCTCAAGGGGTAAAAATGATATAGGTGTTGGGGCAATGTTTGTTTCACCCTCAAGTAACAAGATTTTCTCTTCTTATAGATTTCATTATAGTTGCTCTTCAAATGCACCATAATATGAAGGCTTGATTCGTGGCCTTCAATGGGCCACCAAGAGAGGAATCAAACTATTGTAATCTTATGGAGACGGTGAGCTCATAGTTAACCAAGTCAAAGGCTTGAACATTACCAAGAATGCTTTGATGGGGTCCTAAAAAAATAGAGTGTGGGACCTAATTGAATTTTTTGAAGCCTTTAACATTCAGGATGTCCCAAGAGATCAAAACTAGCATGTTGACAAGTTGGCAGTTGTAGGAGCTCAATTTGACATTCTAAGTGAGCTAAAAGAAACCAAGGTTCAACCGCATGTCAAGGTGGTGGTGAGACCATCAGTGCCAGATAATGAAGCCCATTGATAAGTTTTTGAGAGTGACAAGCAAATTATTTGTTTCCTATAGTAGGAAGTTGAATTCTCCTCCTCTAACCAAGTTAAATTCTAACATTAGTATGAGGATCACATTATTGAGCTGAATTTAAACAAACTTGCTAAGGGGCTAGTTACACTTGACGACATTTTTAATGAAGGAGACCATATGAGGAAATAAAAGGTAATAATGTCTACTAATATGGAAAACTATGAGAGAGTCCTCATCTTCAAGGATAAACTTCTCAAGCTGGGGAAGGTAAGTAATAATGCTGAGAGACATGCTTTCATAGCACTTTGCCAAGAGTATGCAGATACTTTTTCTTGGGAGTATAGTGACCTAAAAGGTTTTCATCCTCAACTAGCCCAACACATCATAGAGTTGGAGGCCAATGCCAAGCATGTAAAAAAAAATTAAAGGTTGGTTAACCCCAAAATTAAGGAGCTGATGAGGAAGGAACTAACCAAGTTGATCAAGTCCAGGATCATCTTTCCCATCAAGCACTCATCATGGGTAGCCAACTTGGTGCTTGTAAGAAAAAAGAGTGGGAAGATTAGGATCTTCATGGATTTTAAATATTTGAACAAAGTCTCTTTGAAATATCACTATCCTCTGCCATCTATAGAGCAACTCCTTCAAGTAGTTGCCAGTTCAGAATGATTTTCCTTGTTGGATGGTTTTTTTGGCTACAACCAAGTTTAGGTGAAGGATGATGATTGGTAGAAGACTGCCTTCACCTTCAAATAAGGCATGTATGCATACCAAAAGATACCTTTTGGTATGTCAAATGCTGGTGCTACCTTCCAAAGAACCATGGACATGGATTTTTAGGGGCTACTAAAGCAAATGGTGCTGGTAAACTTGGATGACATCATGGTTTTCTCCAAGAATGCTAGTGAACAATGGACCACCTACGAATGATTTTTAAAAGGTACAGAGAGTATGGGATTTTGTTGAATCCCAAAAATTACATGTTTATCCTACATGAATGTAAGCTATTAGGCCACATCATCTCAAAGGAAGGGTTGTCCATTGATCCTAAGAGAATAAGTGCCATCTTGGCCTTATCCCTACCCAAGCATAAGAAGGGACTCCAAAGTTTCTTTGGAAAGATAAAATTCATGAGAATATTTATCCCTAATTTTACAAGTTTAATTAATCCCATCACTATTATGCTAAAGAAGAACCAAGTGTTCACTTGTTCAAATGAAGGCAAGTCAGCATTTGAAGCTATCAAGCAAGCTATTGTTCAAGCATCGACACTTATGAATCATGATTTCTCAAGGAATTTTATTTTGCATGATTTTTCTAATATTGATAATATATTAGCTATGCTGATGCAAAGAAAAGGTGAAGGCCTCAAGTAGTCATTAGTTTTTTTCAACCACGAGATTGAAGGGTATGAGGTGAGATACAATTTTCTAGAAAAACAAGTCCTTGCAGTAGTAAGGAGCTTCAAGAAGTTTAGGCCAATGTTATCTAATTGCAGAATCCACCTTATAGTGTCTCATCTTGGAGTAAGGGACTTCCTTCTTAACAAGGATTTAAGCAAAAAAATAGCTGGTTGGATTAGTAAAGTCATGGAGTATGACATGGAGATCAAGGTCACTAAGCTAGTAAGAGGTAAAGGCTTATGTGAGCATATGGTTGAGGATCTTCATGAAGACAAAGAGGTCATCTTAATGACACAAGATAGCCTACAAGTAGATGCACATCCATGTCACACTAGCTGGCTCCATGATATGACTCACTTTCTACTAATAGGTTAGTGCCCTCAAGGTATGGGCAAAGCAAAAAAGAAGGTATTTTAGACTTCAGTCCATACCTTATGTTTTAGTTAATAGGGTTTTGTTTATAATATACTTCAATGGAGTGCTCCTAAGGTGCGTAGATGATGATCAAGTTGCCAAGCTTTTGGAGCATTTCTATGATGGGCCTATAGGAGGTCACTTTACCCCAAGACTACTATAAAAAATATCATGAGGGTTGTTTACTACTAGGTCAGCCTCTTCAAGGACACTTATGTATGGGTAAGGAAGTGTCAGGAATGTACTCTCTTCATGGGAAAGCAAAGGTTAGCAGATCTTCCTCTTAACTTGATTCAACTAGAGCAACCATTCATACAATGGGGTTTGGATTTCATTGGTATGATCAACCCCCCATCAAGTGCAGGGCATAAGTGGGTGCTTACTACAATTGATTACTTCACCAGGTGGGTGGAAGCCATTGCATTAAACAAAGCCAATGAAAGTTTAGTCTTAGACTTATATGATAGCATTGTGACCATGTTTGGTGTTCCATCTACTATCATATTTGATAATGCAATGGCTTTCCTTAGTTTGAAAACAAGTGAATGGGCTCTCAAAATGAGCACCTACCTCAGCACTTCCTCAAACTATTATCCTCAAGGAAATGGGTTGGCTGAGTCTACAAATAAGAATTTGTCAAGGATCATCAAGAGAATTATGGAGGAAAACTAGAGGACATGGCACATCAAGTTAAAGATAGCCTTGTGAGCTAACTAGGTAACTACTAAAGCCATTTTTACAATTCTCTATATGTTTTAGTATATGGAATGGATTCCAAGTTACCCATTTCTCTTGAGCTACCTGCATTAGAGCTAGCCCATCAACTAGAGCTATTAGAAGATGAACCTATGAATGTGAGATTGGTCAAACTCACATATCTTGAGGAGACAAGGGACCTTGTAATGAAAACATTGGAGGCACATCAAGCTCATGTCAATAAGGATTTTGACAAGAGAGCTATAGCAAGGACTTTCAAGGAAGGAGACCTAGTTCTCAAATGAGACTCAAACAAGGCCAAACCAAGAAACCATACCAAGTTTGATAGCTTGTGGAGTGGTCCCTACTTGATCCACATATGCAAATAACATAACACCTTCTAGCTTATTTAATTAGATGGATAGGTATTACCAATCCTAGTCAATGATAATTCATCTAAAGCCTTGCTATTGAGAGTTTGTATTCATTATATATATTTCTGTACACTTCTTTTAGTTTTCTTCTATGTATTCCTCGAAGTGCTTGGTGCACATATTTTTTAGTTATCTATTTTCCCTTCTCTAAGTGCCTGGTGCACATATTTTTTAGTTATCTATTTTCCCTTCCGTAAGTGCCACGGGCATAATTTGTTTCATTTCAATTGTCCTTGTTACTTCAAGGGAGATTTCAAAAAGATCTAGCTTCATGCAAAAGTAGTGACTCCATGCCCACTAGATCAAACAAAGCAAATGAACTAGGTTCTCAAGCATATCAGGCATGCTTCCCTATGAATTGCCAGAAATGTTGGCCATTTTTTGGCCCACATATCAAAGTTTACCTATGTATGGAAAAGGGAGATTTCAGGAAAGAAAATGGTAGGTCTTTGGGTTTTTCAGCAGTGATAACTTCAGGTTTTTTGAAGGCACAGTGCAAATCAAGTTTTTAGTAATGCTTAGCTTCTAAATGTTTCATAAGTAAAATTAATTTGGGTTTACAAACCCAAATTACTCATAGATAGTGTATTTTAGGTTCTCTAAGGGGCACTACTTAGTTATTTCATAAGTTGTGAGTGGTCATAAACCCAAAATAAGTAAAGGGGCTTGACAAACCCGATTTGGTCTTACAAAATGGTGCTTCTCAGGTTATTCAAGAGATGAGTCTTTTTGAAAAATTTGAAGGGAATTTTCAAAATGCTAAAGCTTCTTTTTAGGGAAAAAAGGGACCCGTCAACTTTCTCAAAGGTACACTTAAACTTTTTTGAAGGGCTTTTTTGTCTCCAAGTGGATAATTACAATTTACTCGAAGGGTATGTTACCCTTTGGGAAGACCATTTCAAATTTTTTGAAGGGTATCTTTCCCTTTGAGAGGATCATTCATAGGTTTTTGAAGGTAAACTTTAGTTTTTCCAAAGGGTCTCTTACCCTTCAATAAAGTCCATTATGAAAAGCCCAAAGGGTAGTTTCTAAAGATAGATGCAAAAAAAAGTCTAAATGAATTCCTTCAAGAGATTTGCTCAAAAGAAATAAGCTGAGAGAAAAGCCCGAAACCAAGTGTCTAAAGGAAATGGCAAGCCAATAGATGTCAAAATTAGGATAAGTGACTAGATATTGGAAGTAATTGGGTTTGAAAAGCCCGAAGTCTTAAGGCTTGGGAAGTAGTAAGTGAGAAAACTTCAAGATGACAAGCCCAAAGTAAATAGGCTTAGAGAACCCAAATTACTCTACATAGTACAAATTGGGTTTCTCAAGTAATCTAATTAAAAGGATTTTTAAGTGAAAGATCTAGGAAAGTTTGAAGTTGGAGAGGCCAAAGAACCCAAATTACTCTACATAGAGTAAATTGATATTCTCCAAGGACTCAACTTAAGCTTGGTTTTTCAATGCTAAAATCATGATGCAATGAATGGAGGGTTACAATGTGGTGCAATTGGAGCAGAAAGGGCCAATCAGTAAAGGACAAGTGGCACAAGGATGTTTAATAAACATGGGAGAGTCTGAGTGGTTGGTATCTAGAAGTTATGAAGGCTCCCATCTGCCATGGTTCATTACTTGCAATTGACATTCAATGCTTAAATGTGTCATGATAAGAAGAAACATTCTAGTTATTCATAGCATGACTTTTTACATGTGCCAAAGAAAGTCTTAAAGATAGGAGGGGCTCAAGAGTATTGGGAAATGACCTAGAATGGCACATTTATGAACATCAGGGTAGAACAATAAGAGGTGCCAGTCATCTATGATTTCTTCTTTCCTCCCTTTCTGTCTTCCCCCTTTTTATTTATAAATAGAGGCCTTGGAGCCTAGAAATGTAATCCCTAGATTGGTGATAAAATCACTCTATGAAAATATCTATGTAATAGACCTTTGAAGCAATAGAGATTGTTTTTTTACCTATCTCTTTGTCTGAAAATTACATTAAGTTAGCTTGTGCACTAATAGTGTTGTGAAGGAGCATCCTTCCAACCTTGTTTCCCTTCTTTCTTGTTTTTAATTACTTTATAGTTAATTATAGGTCTAAACTCATACTTTTTGGCCATGAATGGATGCTTGGTGTGAATTTTGAATTCCTCTTTACCTCATGTGTGGTTCAGTAAGCCTAGCTTAAGAAATACTTATGCAAGTTAGCTGGTTAGGAGGTTGTTTAAGCCAACTTATCTTATGTTGATTTAGTGTCTTTCCTAGGCTAAGTGGATCACTTACTTTCAGTGCATCACCTCCCTTAGTTTAGTTTTATCTTTAAGTAATCTCTCTCCACTTTTTCTTGGCCATTAGTAGAATTTATCATAGAAACCCAAAGAGATGAAGTGAAGCACTTGATGAACTAGCCTCATAAAAAATCTAGAGGTTCAACCTTACCATAGGACACCCACATCCTAAGGTTGTTCCCATGCTTATAGCTGGAGTGAGAGAGCCTGAAGAACTCTCTCACAAGGGTGTAAATCCAGTCTATAACACAAACCTTTATTGAAGATGCTTTAGAATGGTACAATCAACTCTCCCAACATTCCATATGGCAACTAGAAGATCTTGTAAATGCTCTAGTTTAAGAATTTCAAGAAAATGAACTTCCTAAAAATTGTCCTAGTCACTTCATCAATGCTAAGATATTACCTACTAGATCTACTCATACATTTATCAAAAGATGGAAATCATTGGCTCAAAAGGTAGATGATAACATGAGTGATGATAATATTTTCAAAATCTCCTTACTGCTCTTAAATCCTCTCTTCAATATAATGTACAACTATTTTCTCCTCAAAATTTAGAAGTGGCTTTTGATCAAGCTAAAAGACAATATTTTCTTATGAATATATTTGAACCATCTCATAATTCAATCAAGGAATATTTCCAAACTTTAACTAACATGATAACCAATATAAATTATCAATCTAAAACTCCTCTAAAAAAATATGAGCAATCAACTTAGATAGTCAAACTTCATCCCACCAACCCTAACGGTCATGAAAATGAAGAAATTACTATCTCCATATGAATTGTTCATCTATAACCATTTTTCTCCCCCATCATGGTATGATCTTAATAAATTTAGTTAGTTCCACGCTGATATTGGTCATTCTCATGAGACATGCCCTACTCTTATAAAATTTATGGTTTCTTTCATGTTATAAGATGTGTTTGATCATGATGTTATGTTCAAATTACGTCCTCCTTATTATATAAAAGCTTCTCAAAAGAAAAACTTTGCCAAATCTACCACCCAAAAATCTCAAAAACTTTCTTTTTATCCTAATGCACAACACTATAATGAAAATGTTTGTGTTATTGATGCCAATTATGACCAATATTATACAAATTATCAATGTGTGAATGAAACTAAAGTTAATTATTATCATAAAATTGCTCACAAAGACCTTGTTACCAAACTTAAGAAATCATCTACCACAGATTAACTTCTTAAAGACACTACAACTTCTCAGCCCTTATATTCATAACCTTAATTATATTCCTTATAAAATTCCTCTTATGGAATTAGTAAGAACTTCTCCTTATCATCACAAGTTCCTTATGCAACTACTACAAGACATAGAAGAACCTTCATCTAATGGGTATGAACTACCTCCTGATGTTCCTTAACATACAAAGGTGCATTCTATTGAAATAATTTTTTATACCAAACCCTCAGTAAAATTTATTTAAAATTATATGATAACTAATGAAATTCTCTTTCGAGCTGATGATCCACCTCTTTTTATAAAAATTGTCATCAATAACACTTTAATAATTAGAAAATTCATAGTTGATGAAGCATCTGGTATCAATGTTACTTATCTTTGGTTAATTCAATAAATTGGATATTCCAAAGAAAATATCAAACAAATCTAAGTCATGTGTCAAAGATTTGATAAAACCAATTAAAAACCATTTGGTTGCATTTGGCTCCCTCTTCTGATTGGACCCAATATAATCTACACTAATCTCATGGCTCTTGATCTTCATTTATCTTATAACATGCTCTTAGGATGTCCATGGACTCACCATATGCAATCTATTACATCTTATGACAACTAATATATCAAATTCATACATAATGGGAAACATTACAAACATGAAGCCAATTCTAATCCTTGGATCATCCAACTTCCAAATCCCAAATCTCAATATTATATCCCTACTATTGCTTAGATCAATAGTCATCTTCTTCTTGAATTTTTTAATATGAATTCAAATTTACATATAACTCATGTAGATCTTAATGATGACAAACTTAAAAACTTAAAAAACATTTGCAATACCATTTGATTGCCCCTTATATTATGAAATAATTCCCTCCTCTTATTATTCCATGATATTGAACCATTCCTTAATAGATGATACCACCAACAATCCTCCCCCATGCAATGCACATGAATCCTCTTACACAAAAGATGATTTTGTTTACAATGAATATAGAGGGGCTAAATTTTTTTAAGATCCTTTAGTCACGTCTTCTCAGACTTTAAATAATATGGGAATCTCCACTATAGATGTTCATACTAAAATAGATGCATGTATTATATCTCCATATTATGATGATATTTACATTATGGCTCAAACTCAGTGATAAGATTTAGATGTCTTATATTATCAAAAGACATTAATGAAAATATATGCTTTCAATCATGATGTCAATGTCATGCACATATCATATAATAGTCTATAAGAACCTAAAGGCAATGTAACACCTATCAATGCACCTTAACTAGATACTCCATGGGTCATCCAAAAAATTGACCAATCTAATATAATCCAATTACAATTCCTAACCACATTGATCCAATAAATCTAATGCACCAGGATTTATTACCTCTAATAGATCATATTGACTAAACCAATCATATACCTATTTGTTGTTCCCAAAATCTGTCACTTGTTTTTTGTGGACAACATGTCGACCATTTTGGTCCTACAGGCCAAAATGCTCTCTTCTTTCTCAAAAATGTTCTGAGCAGTCAAGTTCTTAAATTACTCGAGCCTTTTTTGCTAAGGAAATTGTAGGTTCAAAAGGCAAGCTTTCGCAAGGAAAATTTCCAAAACACTTAAGGCATTTCCTACAAATTATAAGGATGGTTCAACGCTGAGGTTAAATCAAGAAGGTTTAACGGTGGGGTTCAAAGATAAGGAATGAACCATTGAACCATTGAACTTTACTTCAAAGAGTTCAAAGGGTTCAAAGGTTTAAAGGGTTAAAAACTTCAACACGTTCAAAGGTTCAAAGTTTGAGCAGAAGATTTGAGCGAATGGTTTAAGCAAAAGATTCTAGAAGAAGGTTCAAGCAAATAGTTCAAACAATTGGTTCAATGACACATTAAACTCCTAAAGAAGACTAAGTGAACGTGGCTCTTTGTAAAGATTTGAACTACTGAACTAATGAACTTTGAACCATTGAATCAGTAAACTCTGAAAGGTTCAAAGGTTCAAGGTTCAAAGCAGTTCAAGTGACTGATGACATCCCTATGGACATCAAACTTAGGGTAATGAAATAACCATTGATTTTAAAATGGCGTAGACCTGGGAACAAACCCAACAATTTGCTAAGGAAGGAGCCGAAGGAACTAGCAGAAAGTGAGAAGATAGCCTTGAGAGCTCAGATCACCAGGAAGGGAAAAAGTGTAGCAAGGAAAGAGGGAATGATACACAAAATCTAGAAATATTTGTAGAAGAGTTATTCCAATAGGTGGAATAGTCCACCAGGTGGATATCAAAGAGCACAAGCATTCAATGGTATGGCTTATTTTTCTTCATTGAGTAAAGGCAAGTGGACAATGGTGTAAGTATCATAAAAGAGGACCAGGCGGCCCATAATTGAGAGAAGACATTTTATATAATTAGAATGCCAAAGTCCAAGCTGGTAATCTACTCCAGCATGACCCCTACACAGAACTCCCCTTATCTAATGCATTGAATGCAACATGGGCCATTTCATGAAAACAAGCACCAAAGTCTTTCTTTGGTTGCTATATATTTTAATCTCGCAGTTTGTATGAGAGAGATCTCTCTGTTATTGGAAGTGAAAGTCTGCCCAAATTGAAAGGCATTCTTAAGACTTTGAGCTTAGATTGTTAATAATATTTTATCAGTTAAATGAGAAAGCAAGTGACCTTTCAAACTTTGTGTTGAAATAGCTTGTGTTATCTAGGAAATTGTTCTTATGTCTTTTTCTTAAATATAGTCTTGTCCATTTGATCAAATAAGCAGAACTAATGGAAATAATCTGGAAGATGTCTTGAAGTTGACTATGAGAGACTTTGTGCTACCATAATTGTTTTTAGTCTGTGTGTTTTGTGTTTCAGTGTAAAGGATATTGGAGAGACTTTGAGCTCCCCTTATCCTTTGTAATCTTTTACTCTGTTGTAGTTTTAGGTGGAGACTTTAGGTTGCACTTCATTCTATTGTGTCCTTTGTCCTAAATCAGTAGAAGAAGTAATGAAAGACTTTATGCTTTCATGGGTTTCTCATGGATCTGATTACTATCCGAGAAGTTTTTTTGCTATTTGTTAAACATTATTTCTAAAAAAAGAGAAATGCCTTCAATAATTACACAAGAATTCTCCTTTACTTTGTGAACATCATCTCTAAAAAAAGAGAGATGGATGGTATGATCTCACCCCTGAGTCTATTTTTAGTTTATATTAGTATATAATAGTTTATAGGGAACCTCCCCTTGATGAGAGGAGAGATTTATCTCATTATGATGTGGTAGACATACCCATTTTGCTGATTAAATCTCATCATGTTGTGGTTGATATACCCATTTTGTCGTCAGTTAATTGATGACAAAATATTCACCCAATAATTTTTTGGTGACTCCATTAGGGAAGAAGGCACAATTTGAAGCCTCAAGCTTCAAATTGAAGCATTTTCAGTTCTTTTCCATTTCCATTCTATACTCTGGTAGATCCATCGTACATGCGAAGCCAGAGAGCTCAAGGTATTATTGACCCTGAATTCGAGTTGGTGCAACAAATAAATTATGATTTGTTTCCTCCACCATCTCGCCTTCAATGAATCAGGAGTTTTCCTCCTATAAACATCAAGTCCCCAATACTAGGCAAAGCTTCTCTTTCCTCTACTAGCAGAGCTTTGTCTATACATATCTCATAAAGATTTTTTATCCCTCCTTTCCATTGTCATATCATGGCAGCCCAAAGCCCATGGGGTAACACCTTTGGTCCTTTGAATCTAACCCCACCTTTACATGGACTACCCCGTAGTTCAACAAAGAATTTTCCCAAGTTCTATGGTGATGGGAGAGTTCATCTTGATGAGCATATTACTGCTTTCTACATATCCTATGGTGTGATAGGCATTGAATATGAAGACATAATAGTTAGACTATTTATAGAAACATTGCAAGGCATTGCAACAAATTGGTTTTATCATCTACAAGCTCAGACTGTAACTGACTAGAACACTCTCAAGGCCAAGTTCAAAGCTAGATTCAAACCCACAAAAAATGCACATGCCCTGTTATCTTAGCTTACAAAAATGAATAAGGATCCTCATGAACCCATGCAAGACTTCATTGATAAATTTGATAAGCTGAGGAATAAGATTCCTATAATTGCTCAGCCAACACTTGAAAATATTAAATGCTTCTTCATAAATTCTCAGCTTCCTGAAGTGAGTTTCCTGTTGAGGTGGGCTGGCCATATAGACCTTACTGTAGCTAAAATTTTGGCTACTAAAGTTGAAGATGATCTTATCCTAGTAGGTAAGATAAGAAGAGATCTAAACAGAAATAAATTTTCTTCATCTACTAAAAATTCTTCTATATGTACCACTGATCCTATTTGTGCAAAAGCTAGCAAATGAATTGCTAGCTCTAAAAAAGGAAATGGCACAAGGGATGTTTTCTCCTCCTTCTTATCAAGATATACCAAGGAGGACTTTTCCTAACTAGCCATATCAAGGCAATAACGCCAAAAATCAATGGCAACCAAATCATCTTCCTCCCCCATAGGGGAAGCTTGCCATTGAAGCAACACCACCTAACTCAGTAGTTGGTTATCTTGAAGCTGAACATGATTCCTCTTTCCAACCTAAGTTTGATCAAGAAGATGATGCTAATCTATTTTCAAAAGGGGAAGAAGAATTATCTGGTGACTCCAACATTGGTTTCTTGAATTACCAGGATAAAACTCGAAGTAAAGGAGAAGTGTTTGATGGATCATACGCTATTTTTACCAAGTCCCAAAACCAGTCAACTCAACAAGATGATAAGAAAAAAATAGGGGAAGAATCTCAACCAACAATTTTAATTGCTAAATGGGGGACTTCTCTGCCCTTCCAATCAAAGGACCTAGTGATTAATAAAAAAGTAAGTACCTCAAGCAATCCTGTACCTTCTGCTTCTATTTCTCAAACCAGTACCACACCCAATAAAATATAGAATGATGTACTTCTTTTCTCTGTTCCTAGTTCTTTTCAATCATTTGATATAATTGACCATACTAGGAAGACCAAGATCCAAATGTTTGAGTTTGAATACTTACAAGCCAACCCTAAGTAGTTGGATAGGTTAGTTGAATGCATCAAGAACAAAATTGTCCCTGTAGGACAAGATGTTCCAAAGGAGACTCATGATCCCCCAAAAAACACATCCACCTGAAACAATCTTGTCATTAATCCTCATGTTTCCCCTAGGAAAATAGAACCTTTCTATGTTTCCCTGTTGATAAATGGTCATAAACTGAGTAACTGCATAATAGACTCTAGCACCTCTGATAATGTTATGCCCGCCAAACTAGCAGACTCTCTCGGTCTCACTTTGACTAAAATTTTTGGGAGATGTTTCTCCATGTAAAATAAACAAGTGCCACTTTTGGGTCAGATCAAAGATGCCCAATTTGCATTCACAGCCTTCCCAGAAAAAAGATTAAAATAACAATCCTCGTGGCAAATGTTCCAGCTTCCTATGGCATTTTGCTTGGATGAAATTTTTGCAAGGATGTTGTTGGAGAGTTGAGCATAGACCTATCTGAGGTGAGGATACTTGTGAAGGGCATCATGGAAAGGCTTCTTACTAAGAAGGAGTCAAGATACATTGTTACTTAGACATCAGACCTTGAAGCTCAAATTCTATTTGAATCCTCATGAATGGGTAACTACTTTTTGTCTACAAAAGAGGTCTCTATTTCATTATATGAAAGCTCTGAAGGTGATGACCCAAAAGATTTAGACAAAACATCAGAAGAATTGGGAAAACATAATTCAGATGAAAAAAGATCTTCCCTCCCAAATGAAGAAAAATTTGAAAGGAAATCAGATTCTAATGATTTCTGGATTCTAGAATTTGATGGCAACAACTCATCTACCCTTTTTAGAGATGGGATTGTTTTGATATCTCCTCAGGGAGATATTTTCCCCTATGCATACAAGTTTCAGTTTAGCAATACCAACAACACCGCTAAGTATGAATCTTTGTTGCTCAAATTGAAAGCTGCTCATACTAAAGGCATTAAAATTCCTCATGCTTGAGGAGATGTTAAACTGGTAGTTTATCAGGTGAGGAACCTATATCAAACTAAGAATGAGAGATTGTGACATTATCACAATTAGGTATGGGACTGTATTGAAAGTTTTGATGCTTTCAATATTTCTGCAGTGCCCAGAGAGTTCAATGATCGAGTAGATTCATTGGCTGTCTCTGTAACCCCCATGATTCTTCACAAAGATTTTGAAAGGAATAACACTATTGAGTTGGTATTTTGACTAAGTGTACTTGATAATGCCAACCATTGGCAAGCATTTAATGGAGATAATCAAATCATGTGCTTCATTGAACTAGAAGAGCAATGAATTATGGTAGTGGACTGTATTGTTGCACATCAAAACTAGGTAAAGAAACTCTTTTTCAAAAGAGTAAGGATTCATAATTTTTAGATTGGAGATCAAGTCTTGTTGAGGGGAAAGAGGAGAGAACCAAAAGGAATGCACAAAAAATTTGATTCCTGGTGGAGAGGTCCATTTGCCAATCATCGATTCTAAGGTGAAAATAGTTTCTTACTGATATATCATGATGGCACACCATTTTCACTACCTCATAGTGGGCAGCATCTAAAGCACTTCAATCCTTGAAATATCAGATAAGATTAGTTGTACATATGTATAGTCTTTGTTTATTTTATGTTATTCATTTCATTTTTTGGCATCTTTCTTTTTTTTGGGTGGCATGACTCTGTAGCCCAATAACATAGATGAAGGCACTTAGAGTCTGAATTCTACTCCCTCTGACCATTTTTTACAATCGATGGAAGTTCCCCAACTGGAGCCACTTGTTCTTCTCAAAATCCATCACTTGTTTTTGTGGATAACATGTCAACCATTTTGGTCTTACAGGCCAAAATGCTCTCTTTCTTTCTCAAAAATGTTCTAAGCAGTCAAGTTCTTTAATTACTCAATCCTTTTTAGCTAAGGAAATTATAGGTTCAAAAGGCGTGCTTTCGTAATGAAAATTTCCAAAACACTTAAGGCATTTCCTAAAAATTATAAGGATGGTTCAACATTGAGGTTCAATCAAGAAGGTTCAATGGCGGGGTTCAAAGATAAGGAATGAACCATTGAAATGTTGAACCATTGAACTCTGCTTCAAAGAGTTTAAAGGGTTCAAAACTTCAACGCATTCAAAGGTTCAAAGTTTGAGTGGAAGGTTCAAGTGAATGGTTCAAGCAAAAGATTCTAGAAGAAGGTTCAACCAAATGGTTCAAATAATTGGTTTAATGACACATTGAACTCCTAAAGAAGACTAAGTGAACTCGGCTCTTTGCAAAGCTTTGAACTACCAAATCACTGAACTGATGAACATTGAACCATTGAATTGGTGAACTCTGAAAGGTTCAAAGGTTCAAGGTTCAAAGCAATTCAAATGACCAATGACATCCCCATAGATGTCAAACTTAGGGTAATGAAATAATTATTGATTTTCAAATGGCGCAGACCCAGGAACAAACCCAACAATCTATTGAGGAAGGAGCCGAAGGAGCTAATAGAAAGTGAGAAGTTAGCCCTGAGAGATCAGATCACTAGGAAGGGACAAAGTGTAGCAAAGAAAGAGGGAATGATACATAGAATCCAAAAATATCTACAAAATTTTTATTCTAGTAGGTGGAATAGTCCACTAGGTGGATATCAGAGAATGTAAGCATTCAATGGCATGGCCTATTTTTTTCATTGAGTAAAGGTGAGTGGACAACCATGTAAGTATCATAAAAGAGGACCAAGTAACCCATTCATCCGTGTCGATGCACGACGCGTCTCTGTGCCTTCTAATCACCGAACTACCTGCCACGTGTTCTGACTGGGAATCACCTCGGGTGTCCTTAGACTGGCAATATTGTGGTTTGGAAGAGGACCCAAATCACTTTGGAGCCTTTGGCATCATGGCCAGTCTTCTATTGGTATCAGAGCTAGGTCTCGAGGTTGAGACTCATGGAAGCTGGTGGGCCTGATCCATGTCGATGCACGACGCATCTCCACACCTTTCGATCACTGGACTACCTACCATGTGTTTTGACTAGGAATCACCTCAGGTGTCCTCAGACTAGTAATATTGTGGTCTAAAAGAGGACCCAAATCACTCCAACGCTTTTGGTGTCATAACCAATCTTGACTAGCCATGACGCCAAAAGCTCTGGAGTGATTTGGGTCCTCTTTCAAACCACAATATTGTCAGTCTGAGGACACCTGAGGTGATTCTCAATTGGAACACATGGCAGGTAGTCTAGTGACCGAAAGGCATGGAGACGCATCATGCATCGGTGTGAATCAGGCCCACAAGCTTCTGTGAGTCTCAACCTCGAGACCTAGCTTTGATACCAATAGAAGACTGGCCGTGATGCCAAAATCTCTAGAGTGATTTGGGTCCTCTTTCAGACCACAATATTGTCAGTCTGAGGAAACTCGAGGTGATTCCCAGTCAGAACACGTGGCAAGTAGTCTAGTGACCGAAAGGCATAGAGATGCGTCGTGCATCAGCATGGATCACCCATACTTGAGAGAAGACATTTGATATAATTAGAACACCAAAGTCTAGGCTAGTAATCTACTCTAGCATGGCCCTTGCACAGAACTCCCCCTATCCAATGCATTGAATGCAGCATGGCCCATTTCATGAAAACAAGTGCCAAAGTCTTTCTTTGGTTGTTATATATTGTAATCTCTCAGTTTGTATGAGAGAGATCTCTCTGTTATTAGAAGTGAAACTCTACCTAAATTGAAAGGCATTCCTGAGATTTTGAGCTCAAATTGTTAATCATATTTTATCAGTTGAATGAGAAAACAAATGACCTTTTAGACTTTGTGTTGAAATAGCTTGTGTTATCTAAGAAATTGTTCTTATGTCTTTTTCTTAAATATAGTCTTGTCTATTTGATCAAATAAGTAGAACTAGTGGAAATAATTTGGAAGATGTCCTAAAGTTGATTGTGGGAGACTTTGTGCTGCCACAATTGTCTTTAGTTTGTGTGTTTTGTATTTCAATGTAAAGGATATTGGAGAGACTTTAAGCTCCCCTTATCCTTCGTAATCTTTTACTCTATTGTAGTTTTAGGTGGAGACTTTGGGCTGCACTTTATTCTACTGTGTTCTTTGTCCTAAATCAATAGAAGAAGCAATGAAAGACTTTGTGCTTTCATGGGTTTCTCATGGATCGGTTACTACTCGGGAAGTTTTCCTGTTGTTTGCTGAACATCATTTTTGAAAAAAGAGAAATGCATTCATTAATTACACAAGAATTCTCCTTTACTTTGTGAACATCATCTCTGAAAAAAGAGAGATGGATGGTATGATCTCAACCCTGAATCTATTTTCAGTTTATATTAGTATATACTAGTTTATAGGGAACCTCCCCTTAATGAGAGGAGAGATTTATCTCATTATGCTATAGTAGACATACCCATTTTTCCAATTAAATCTCATCATTTTGTGGTTGATATACCCATTTTGTCATCAGTTAGTTGATGACAAAATATTCACCCAACACTATTATAAATTCTTCAATCACCACTGATGATAATACTTCTCCCATTATCTCGATACTATATTCTATTGAACAAACTTATACCTTTACTCTTGAAAGTATCTTAGATGCACAAGCTACAACTAATTGACAAATATATTCCTATTTCGATAATCATGAAAATCAAGATTTGGATCTTAAAGTGGATGTTGAATATTATGGACATTTACCCATGCTCCATACTGATGAAGCTATTTTATAACTAATCCATGCTTGTGAACCTCAAATTCCATGCCAACAACATAATCTTGGTCATTTCAAGAAAAAATCTCTTTGTTTTAACAATTATGTTACTAGTGTCAATCCTAAAACACATTTTGTGTCCATGCTTCCCATTGCTCCATATCATTTATAAGATGGAAACTTTGTTTACTGAGGAAAATTTTGAAATTAATTATGGAACCACTACCCCTTGACCTTTTCTAATCTCCAAATAAATTCATTCTATCAAGTATGATAATTTTAGTAATTTTTTGACAAATATCATAAAGCTTTTGCATTGTCATATGAAGACATGCCTAATATTGATCTCAGCATTGTAGTCTATAATATCATTACCTATACTGATGAAAAACTTGTGCATCAAAATCAATGCAAATTTATTCTTGATATTTCTACCTTATGTCATAAAGAGATCATCAGGATTTTAGATGCTAATCATCAAACCCATAGACTATGCCAAATGGGTTTTCAACATTGTTCTTGTGCATAAGAAAGTCACCAAGGTTATTCGTATCTACATATACTTTAAAAATTTTAACATAGCATGTCCCAAAGATAATTTTCATTTACCATCAATCAATGTCATTATTTATTTTTCACTTTATCTTGATTTCCCTAGACACTTTGTATAAACAGTCTTAAAACTACTTAGCTAGTGTCATGAAGGGCTATGCAATACTTAGTTTTATAATCATTGTCAATTGTTTACAAATATTATGGCATGAGTGGCTTACCCCAATACTTATATCCATATTATAAAGCTAAACATGGTCTTTAGTTTCCCTTTATGTCATAGTATTTAGGAAATGCCTAGGATTTCCCTTTATATTGAACCTTAGGAATCCAACCATCCATTTGACCTAGTGGTGCAGTGATTAATGGTTAGTGCGAGAAGTTATTTCTAGCTTACCCTTGAAACTAAGTTTAGTGGGATATGTGTAAGGTCTAATCCTCTATAGTCAATGTCTGAAACATTGGGTTTTCACTATATAACAAACGAATAACTATCTTTGGGAGCTTACAAATTAATCAAATCCTTTTAGTACATTTTCCCAATCTTCTTTGTGAATAACTAGTTAAATAGTTAGTTAGTTGTGCACTTTCATTTTTGCTTGTTTTTTGCTTCTCTCTTTTGTATTATAAACTATGTCGACCAATGTTGACACAGTTTACTATTGTGTGACTCAACTAGATCGACCGATGTAGTTGTCTATGTTTGAATTGACTACCAGGGTTGACTTAGTGTTTTATATTATGCTTATTTACCTATGTTTTTAGACTAAATCATCTAGTTTGACATTAAATTTTTTTCTTATCTATCCAACTAGATCAACCAACTTGACCCAATAGGTGTATAGACTGCTAATTGTTTCTATCTATTCAACTAGTTTAACCAGCTCGACCCATTAGGTTTTTAGATTGTTATTTTTTATTATTTGTCTAACTAGGTTGACTAACTTGACCCAATAGGTTTAGGTTGACCAATTTGACTCATTAGGTTTTCAGACTGATATTTCTACTTGTCTACCCAACTAGGCCAACCAACTTGATCTAGTAGGTTTCCAGACTACTATTTTTACCTATTTTCCTAACTAACTTGACTAGTTCAACCTAATAGGTTTCTAGACTACTATTTTTACCTATTTGCCCAACTAAATTGACTAGATTGACTTAATAGGTTTCCAGACTATTATTTTTACCTGCCTTCCCAACTATGTTGACTAGATCGACCTAGTAGGATTCAAGACTACTAATTTTTCATGTATGTCAAACTATGTCGACCAACTTAATCTAGTAGGTTTCCAACCTGATATTTTTTTCATGTCTATCTAACTAGGTTGACCAACTTGACATAATAATTTTTCAGACTGCTATTTTTCCACTTAGATCCAATATATTTTTATCTTACTCTTTTTACTTGTCTATCCAAATAGGTCGACTAGCTTGACCCAAAGGTTTCTAGACTACTATTTTTTAATGTTTGCCATGGTAAGTTAACCAAGTTGATCCTATAGTTTTCAAGATCATTATTTATGTCTTTGTTACACCCCTAACTTTATGAGTACTAAAGTTATATAATGGAGAGTACAACCTTTATCTTTCATTTATTAATTCTTAATATTTAGATAGACATAATTTGAATGAATGGGTGTGACCCTTCCCTATTATGGGTGTGACTCTTCCTAATTACATGTATATATATGGTATAGCATGGCTCTCCATAATCATCATAAGTTTCATTGTTTAATTTATTTACTCATTTATTCTAATTATTGGAGGTTTCCCCCTCAAAGTGGATTATATTTAAATATTATTATTTTTTATTATAAATAAATATCCTAACAAGTGGTATCGAAGCATCGATTTTGGCAAAGATTTTTTATCCACTATATCTTTCAAACTGTGGTGAATTTTTCTAAAAAAAATTAAATGGAGTTGGACAATCAGTCAAGGAATCTACAAGAAAAAATTAGGCTATGGTGATAATTTTTGAGCGAGTTATTATGTATTTATTATTTTTAATAAAATGAATCTACATTCCATAATTTTAGAATTTATTTGATTTGTTTATATTTTTAAAATTTTCATAAAATTTAAGTTAGGATCCTTTCTTTGTATTTTTAGATTTGAAGCATTTTACATTTTGAAATTCGCTCGTCAAATTTAGTCAATAATAGAACACATGCTCCTAATACAACACATGTTTTAATTATTTATGGTTATGACTCATTATGGATACTTTCCTCCAAGAATTAAGAGCAAATATAGAGCTAGAAACAAAATCAAATCAATAGCCATGCCTTTTGGAATAGATGCCTTTTCTTCAACCACTGATCTCAATGATTCCCTTTATTGTCCACCACATAAAATTAAAGGAAACATACTGGAGGGATGTGAAGTAGTGGTCACTTTTAACGAGGATAATTTGTTTACCCATTTAAAATATAATTGAATGAAGGTTTATACAGTTTTAAACAAGATCTAATGTCTGAAATGAAGTCCCTAATTAATCTGCATCCTGCAGTCACTCATACACAACCAAACCATCTAGGAGGTCACAATAAAGCAAACATAGGATAAAAATTACAAGGCCCAAAATTTTTCCTACCAAAGATGGACATCTAAAATTTTGATGGTATGGATGTAACCTCTTGGATAAGTCTCATGGAATACTAATTTAAGCTTCACAATATACCAGAGAATGCAAAGGTTGACATAGCCTCATTACATCTAGAGTTTGAACCTTATCAATGATACCAGTGGATGATGAGTAACAAGCAAGGTTAAGGGCTTAGCTAGGATGAATTTACTAAGGACTTATCAGCCCATTATGATCAGCCATGCAAGGAAAGTTATTTCACCCAACTAATAAATTTGAAACAAACAAGATCCATAGTAGAATATAATGTATAGCATATGAGATTGGCAATCTAAACTCTGGAAGTAACACCTTATTAAAGACTATAATATTACATTAGTGGATTCAATTATAGAATTAAGCAGCATGTTCATTTGTTGGAATCATGTACAATTAGGAAAGTAATACAACAAGCACTACACATTGAGCAATGAAACTTTACTACCATGAGATTTAAGTAAGGTCAAACTTTGGGATGGTGAGATAAGAATGTGACTAATATTGTTGAGAGAAATGTGGTCAACTCTTTTAACCCAAGGAAAATTACCAAGCTCTCTCCTCAATAAGAGGCATTAAAAAGAGAAAAGGTCTTATGTTGGCATTATGATAGTAAATGGTCTAGAGGACATAAGTGTGCCAATGGTGAGAAAAGACTAATGATTATTGAGAATGAGGTTTTGGAGGAAGAAGAATTGGCTACATAGGAACCATAAAATAGAATAGAAGCATGCAAATTCTGAGGAATAATAAATCCCTACTGTCTCTCTACATGCATTAAATGGGATAATCACACCACAAACACTCAAAGTGGTGGGTTATATTAAGAAGAAGAAAGTGATAGTTTTAGTCAATACAGGGAGTACCCATAACTTCATTGACAAAAAATTAGCTAATGAGTTCAATTTCCTTGTGTATCTAGTCTCTAATTTTACATTCATGATTGATGATGGGAAACAAATCTCTTATGGGTGTAAATGTCATCATATTAAACTCTCAATGGGGGAATTTCAGCTAGATTCAAAAACATTTACCATATTGATTAGGGGACCAAATGTAGTTTTAGGAGTGCAGTGGTTTAAACAATTGGGATTAGTGTCTTTTAATTTTCAAGACTTATTCATGGTTTTTAATATAAATGTAAAAAAGTACACACTTAACGAGATGAAATACCCACCAATCCAAATTATTAGCTCTCATGTGATGTAAAATTACTTAAGAAGGGATCTTATGGCATAGTGGCACAATTACATTTCTTGGAAGCACATGATGTAGAAAATTAGGACCCACCAAATCTTTGAACAATTATTCAACAACATCAAAAATTATTTTAGGAAAAAAATGGCCTACCTCCAGTTAGAGATCATGATCATGTAATTGAATCGTGTTTAGGAAGTATCCCTCCTAACATTAGACCTTACCGCTACCCCTATGAACAGAAGTCAAAAATTAAAAAATTGGTGAAGGAAATGCTAGACTCAATTATTGTTCATCCCATTAAAAGTTCTTATTCATCTCCATTGGTTATGTTTTTAAAAAAAAGATGAGCCATGGAGAATGTGCCCAAGTTATAGGGAACTAAAAAAGATCCCTTTGAAAGATAAGTTTTATATTCTTGTCATTGATGAATTATTGGATGAATTGAATGGTGTTGTTTTTTCTACTAAGTTAGATTTGGATTTGGCATATCTTCAAATTTAGGTAAAGGAGAAAGATGTACATAATAATGGAGTTAGTACACATGAGGGTCACTATGAACTCTTAGTTATGCCATTTGGTTTCACTAATGCTCCATCTAATTTTTAGTCTCATGAATTTAGTTTTCCCTCCATTTCTTTGTAAATTTGTATTGGTGTTCTTAGATGACATATTAATCTATATTAAAACATGGTAAGAACATTTTCAACATGTAAAAAATATATTAAAGGTATTGAAAGACCATCAAAATTATGCAAAGAAATCTAAATGTCCCTTTAGGGTGAAGGAAGTGGAGTACTTAAGACATGTGGTGTCATATGAAGGTGTTAAAGTGAACCCTAAGAAGATTATAGCTGTCAAATATTGGCCAAAACCTAAAAATATCGAAGGTTTAAGAGGATTCTTAGGTTTAACAGACTACTACAGAATAGTTTTTCATAATCATGCTCGTATAGCAGCACCCTTAACAACATTATTGAAGAAGGATTCATTTTCATGGTTAGACTTGACCACTCAAGCATTCCAATAATTGAACAAAGCTCTTACTTCCATGCTTGTGCTAGCTATGCCAAACTTCTCTAAGACATTTATCGTAGAATGTGATGCCTATGGCTAGGGCATTGGGGTAGTAATAATGCAAGAAAGGCATCCCTTAGCATTTGAGAGGTAAAAATTAAAAGGAAACAACTTGGTAAGGCCCACATATGAGAAAGAAATGTTAGCAATCATTCACATAGTCACATAGTGGTGCCAATATCTCATGGGAAGGCATTTAAAATTTAAGACAAATCATGAGAGTCTAAAGTAGTTTTTGGATCAATGCATGTCTTCAAAGGAGTAATAGAAATGGGTCACAAAGATATTAGGCTATGACTTTGAAATTGTTACAAAAAAGGAAAGGAGAATATTGTCATTAATGCACTTTCTCGATAGGAAGTAAAGGAAATAAAACTTTATTTTATTTATTTATTACAACCTGAATGGGTAGAAGTAACATGGGTAGAGAGGCAACAAGACACTCCAACCAGGAAACTCATACAACAATTTCAAGAGAACCCATCTTCTGTAGATAAGTATGTTTGGAAAGGAAACTCCTTATGGTACAAAGACAAACTCTATTTGTGTAAAATTTAGAATTCAAATCTATTATCTTTTCTCAAATGCATGACTCACCCATTGAAGGATATTCTAGGTTCTTAAATACTTATCACCGTATAAAAAAGGATTTTGTTTGGGCATGCCTTAAGGGGGATGTACATAAATTTGTCATAGAATGTGTGATATGTTAGGTTGTGGAGCTAAAAGCTTCACTGATGCAAACAGGAGAGGAGGTTGCTGAGGGTTGCTGAGTTGCAGAGAAACCGACATCGGTCTGATCAGCCGACGTCGGCAGGATACTGAAGAGAAGCAACCGACGTCGGTCAGGGATCGGCCGGCGTCGGTCACCTCCAGGCGGACAGGGACCGATGTCGATCGCCTGTGTGGTTCAACTACGAGTTTATTACGGGCAGTTGGTTGACGAACCAAGTGTTTGCATGATAAGTGCTAATTTTAGACTCATAGTTGCGGATCTAATTATTGTAATTAGGTGTCTAATTATTGTTTGGATGAGTTCTATATAATAGACTCATGGTTGTATTGTAAATTAGTACTAGGGAGTAAGAGAGCATAATTATAAGCTCCTTCGGTGTGGGAGGTAGAGCAATGGTGCGTTCCTCCTAGTGCCACAGTACCAGTTGTGTTGGTGCTAGATTGGAGAGTCAGCTAGATTCTTCAGGTATGTATGATCTTGGTCATCAGGTGAGCATGGCCCTTATAGGAGATCTACATGGTAAGTAAGATCGTTAATCTGCAGGTGTGTGTGTGTGTGCAAGGTCAAGGTTCACAGGTGTGCAGAACCATTATTGATTTATAGGTTGGAGATCAGATAGGACAGCAACACAACAGGGAGCAGAATCAGGCAGGATCTACTTAGAGTACGGTGTGTACTCATTGGTATGTACGTGGAGTACATGGAGAGCAAGAGGAAGGCAAGGCAGTTCCTTCCATAAGTATGGTCTATTGAGGTGCAGCTTATTATAGGTTCATGGGAGATCTACTTGAAGTACTTTGAGTACTTGTTGAGTGCGTGGAGCACTTGTGGAGTGCGTGGAGCACAGGTGTAAGGTGAACACCAACTCTGTGTTTGAGTTGGGTGTTGGGACCTAGTAGAGAGAGCTTTGAGGAGAGAATTACTATTCACTTGAGGTGTGGGAAACCTCTGAAGAGGTGGTGGAGAAGAAGTGGCATCTTCTTTATTGTATTCTTTTCTGTAAGAGTTATTAATACAAGTTGTGTATTGTCTCTCATATTCTGTGTTATTCTGAATTCTAGTTACTTGTTGATTCTGGTTATTTCCGCATATTAAGTTGCTTGAATTTGGTAATCAATTGTGTGCTTTTGGGTTGGTCATATTCCCAACAAGTGGTATCAGAGCCAGGTTGCAGGAAGCAGGTTTTGTGTTTTGGTTACAGGGCACTCTCAGGGGTTTCTGATTGAGTGGGAGTAGAGCAATGGCAGATCAAAGTAAGCTAAGAATGGAGGAGTTGAAAAGCACAGATGGTTACTTAAGGTCCCATGGAAAGAAAGAGCAGGTAAAAGAATATTGTTGGTTTGTGGAAGATCAGCATGAAGAAACTGAAGATACAGATGTAGCAGGTGTTGTTGCACAAGATGTGTTTGCAGGTTTCTTGGATAAAGTTGAATCTTGGATAAAATATTTGGTTGCCTCTTTCCATGCAGCCCCAGGTAGAGGAGCTGGTGAGCCTTGCCAAAGAATTGGCAAAGGGGAAGTGAAGCTGAAATTGCAGGCGGCCAACACACAGGTGTTGATGAAGGTCATGCAGGTCCCAGGTTTGGAGATATGGCTAATTTCTTCAGAAAGATTGGGTGATGAGAGATGCACAAGAAATCTCACAGCGGGTGCACTTGAATTAGCTAGTGGTAAGAAAATAGGTACTCTTTATCTACTTGTTTATATTACTGATTCTTCTTCTGTTGTGGAGACGTGGCTTCGTAGGCTTGGTCACATGAGCAGGAAGGAGATGCATGTTCTTAAGTGGAAGATAGATATATTTGATAAGCTTAAGAACTGGAAAGCCTTGGTGTTCTTAGAGGAGATGGCAGATAGAAACCAGTGGATATGGCTGGATACTTCTGAGCAGGGCAGTTTGGACATGGAGATTGATTCAAAGGAGCTCGCGAGTAAAAAGTCATCACTCACAGGAAACATAGGTACTGACATTGGCAGGAAGACCGACGTCGGCAGTATGTAAGACCGACGTTGGTCAGGAGAACCGACATCGGCAATAGGAGACACTGACATCGGCAGGTTGGTAGTCAAGGACAGACGCATGGGAACCGACGTCGGTCGGATGCAGACTGTGTAGTGACCGAGGTCGGTCACTGTAATGGATTTTGGGCAGACAGCATGCTGTCAAGGAGTCTCAAACACCCATACTGAGGACTGAAGACGTAAGTAGGCCCTCAAATTCGTTGTTCCTCTTCTTTATACTCATTGCTGATTGTAGAGCAGGAAGGATCCAGGAAACAGGTGGGAGCATGGTAGGGATATGATGCAGAACCAAACGGGAGTTTTGGTAGGGTTGCCAGTCGGTGCGAAAGCACAGAGATGAATGGATTCCTTAGTTGAAGAATAGAGAGAACAGATACGTGAGATGGAAGGCCAGGCATATGGTCTTGAGGTTGCTGCAAGATAGTGGTACAGGTTTTGACAGGTGGAGGACGAAGCATGGCTTCAGTCAATATCAGTGTAACTACTGTGGTTTGACTTACCAGGGGGATGGTGATTGCAACATCATTCTGTTACTGTATGTGGATGGTATGCTATCTAGCAGGTTTGTACATACAGGGTTTTGCTAAGCTAAGGGTAAGATTAGTTCAGTGGCATGTCATGAGGAGTTTGAAGCAGCGAAATTCTTTGACATGGGAGGCATGGAGATCACAGATAGATTTTGTCTCCAGTGGGAGCTGATGTGAATCAGGTGTTGGTGAGGTTCAGGATGTAGAGCTGGAGCACACTAAGGGCTGGATAGGTACAGTGTCTAAAATCACATGAGGTCTGGTATAGACCTGAGTATTCCCATGCAGTGGGAGCTGTCAGAGAGTTAGGAGCCAATTCGGGGAAGTGGGTTCTCAGGGACTTGAGAGGGACTAGCAGTAGGTATACATGCAGGGTCAGGACTTCACTACATGTGTTTGTAGGTTCGGATGTGGCAGGGTACTCGAATGACAGGAGGTACACCACGAGATGTGTGGTGGGTTGTCTTCAGGATTGAGCTTGAAGAGGGATACAAACCAAGAAACAGATTAGATGGGGTACAGGTACAGGTACAGTGCAGCTATTTATCTCCAAGTAGGAGATTGTTAGGTTGTGGAGCTAAAAGCTTCACTGATGCAAACAGGAGAGGAGGTTGTTGAGGGTTGCTGAGTTGCAGAGAAACCAGCGTCGGTCTGATCAGCCGACGTCAGTAGGATACTGAAGAGAAGCAACCGACGTCGGTCAGGGATCGACCGGCATCGGTCACCTCTAGGCAGACAGGGACCGACGTCGGTCGCCTGTGTGGTTCAACTACGAGTTTATTATGGGCAGTTGGTTGACGAACCAAGTGTTTGCATGATAAGTGCTAATTTTAGACTCATAGTTGCGGATCTAATTATTGTAATTAGGTGTCTAATTATTGTTTGGATGAGTTCTATATAATAGACTCATGGTTGTATTGTAAATTAGTGCTAGGGAGTAAGAGAGCATAATTATAAGCTCCTTCGGTGTGTGAGGTAGAGCAATGGTGCATTCCTCCTAGTGCCACAGTACCAATTGTGTTGGTGCTGGATTGGAGAGTCAGCTGGATTCTTCAGGTATGTATGATCTTGGTCATCAGGTGAGCATGGCCCTTATAGGAGATCTACATGGTAAGTAAGATCGTTGATCTGCAGGTGTGTGTGTGTGTGTGCAAGGTCAAGGTTCACAGGTGTGCAGAACCATTATTGATTTGTAGGTTGGAGATCAGATAGGACAGCAACACAATAGGGAGCAAAATCAGGCAGGATCTACTTGGAGTACGGTGTGTACTCATTGGTATGTACGTGGAGTACATGGAGAGCAAGAGGAAGGCAAGGCAGTTCCTTCCATAAGTATGGTCTGTTGAGGAGCAGCTTATTTTAGGTTCATGGGAGATCTACTTGAAGTACTTTGAGTACTTGTTGAGTGCGTGGAGCACTTGTGGAGTGCGTGGAGCACAGGTGTAAGGTGAACACCAACTCTGTGTTTGAGTTGGGTGTTGGGACCTAGTAGAGAGAGCTTTGAGGAGAGAATTACTGTTCACTTGAGGTGTGGGAAACCTCTGAAGAGGTGGTGGAGAAGAAGTGGCATCTTCTTTATTGTATTCTTTTCTGTAAGAGTTATTAATACAAGTTGTGTATTGTCTCTCATATTCTGTGTTATTCTGAATTCTAGTTATTTGTTGATTCTGGTTATTTCCGCATATTAAGTTGCTTGAATTTGGTAATCAATTGTGTGCTTCCGGGTTGGTCATATTCCCAACATGATATGCCAACAAAATAAAGGAGAAATGATTAAGACCCCAATTTCTCTTACAACCATTAGCCATTCCAACACAACGTTGGAAATAAATATCAGTGAACTTCATTATAGGCCTACCTCAATTGAATAACATGGATGTGATATTAGTGGTTGTGGATTGACTCACCAAGTACACACATTTTTTTGGGCTTTCTCATCCATTTCAAGTTAGTACCAAAGTGGAAGTATTCATGAAAAAGGTACAAAAACTCCATGGCATTCCCAAAATCATTGTGAGTGATCATGATCCTATCTTCACTAGCATATTTTGAGCTGAACTATTTTCTGTGTGGCAAACAAAACTTTCCCATAGTTCATCTTATCATATACAATCAGATGGACAAACTAATATTGTGAATAAATGTCTCGAAGGATACCTATGTTGTTTTGCCTTAGAAACATAAGCACAATGGTCCAAGTGGCTTTCATAGGTAAAATGATGGTATAACACATCATTTCATACAATGACCAAGATGACACCATTTGAGGCTCTCTATGGCTACCCCTGCCTTATACTAAATTGTATTTATAGAGTCATTCTAAAGCCTTTGAAGTCAAGGATCATCTTCAATACCAAAAGGAAGTGCTTCAAGTCCTTAAGTAGAATTTGGTTATGGCTCAAAATAGGATGAAATAACAAGTTGATCAACACCGTAATGAGAGAAATTTTGAGGAAGGACATTGGGTGTTCCTTTGCTTATAACCCTATAAATAATGGTCACTTAAATAACATAAGAACATCAAACTCGTACCAAAATTTTATGGGCCCTATAAGGTTCTGTACTAGATTGAAAGTATCGCTTATAAGCTAGAACTTCCACCTTCTTCCAAAATTCATCATATATTTCATGTTTCATGCTTGAATAAAGTAATTGGTTTCAGGATTTTGGTTGAGATTGAGTTCCCTGAGTTAGATGAATCAGGGAATTTCATTATGGTACTTGAGGCTATTATCGAGACACAATTGAAAAAATTACGTAACCAAGCCATTTCTAAATTTCTCATTAAATGGAAGAATCTTCCCACTAAAGATGCCACATGGGAGGATAAACAATTCATGCAACAACATCTTGAGTTGATAAGCATTAAGGTAAATGCTTTTCTGAAGGGGGAGGGCATGTTACACCCCTAAACTTGTGAGTAATAGTTATGTAATGGAGAGCATAACCTTTATCTTTAAATTATTAATTATTAATAGTTAGGATAACATAATTGGAATGAATGGGTGTGATCTTTCCCTATTATGGGTGTGACTCTTCCTAATTATATATATATATATATATATATATATATATATATATATATATATATATATATATATATATATATATATATATATATATATATATATATGGTGTAACATGGCTCTCCATAATCATCATAAGTTTTATTATTGAATTAATTTCCTCATTTATTCTGATTATTGGAGGTTTCCTCCTTGAAGTGGATTATATTTGAATATTATTTTTGTTATTATAAATAAATATCCTAACAGTCTTCCTATATTCTAAACTAAGTTAACCCTTGTTGACCTAGTTTAGTAGGTGGTAGACCATGTTTTATTTCTTGTTTCCTCTTATTTCTTGACTAACATTATGAAATCACCTATTAGGGTCTTCCTTGATAGTATTATTTCTCCACTAACATTATGAAATCACCTATTAGGGTCTTCCTTGACAGTCTCAACCCATTCAGAGTTGACATGAGTGCCTCTTTTTTACCTACCTTATCCACCCAAGATGATAACCCCTCGTGGTGAAACTATTCCCACCCATCATTTAGATAAATGGAATGTAACATGCTCCAAATTACTCAAAATGATGGTCCAAATGATTCTAACATGAATGACACCTTATCCAAACTTCCTTACTTTACCATTTGATCAATTGATACTAATGTAGGGAGCATTCATGTACTAAAGCTTGGGAATGCTCATCCTACCAACACTAATATTTCACCTCTTACCACTAGCAATAAAATTCCACCCATAGATACCACTCAAATCCTTCCTCAAATGGTTCAAAAAATGAATTTTATGCAAATAACTAACAATTTCCAAATGATCCAAATGTAAAATCATATCTTATGAATGACAAGTCAAACCCCCTATTGTCATGCCCCAAATTAATCAAAATTTTCCCCCACCTCCCTCTTAGATATGCCAATGGGAATATCATCCCTCAATCTGTCATGCATAACAAAATGTTCCAACATCTTCAAAAATGAACCTTTGTCTCCATTTATTTATTCATATATATCAAAAATATCAATCTAACTATTAAGTATGATGAATATAAAAACTTTTCTATCTTCTTTAAATTGTTTGGTAATCTATATAAAGAATGGGTCTAAACCAACTCTTTCATTACCACTAAAATTCTTATCAAAACCTTTATAGGAGATGATTTAGAATGGTACAATCAACTCCCCCAACATTCCATATGGCAATTAGAAAATCTTGCATATGCTCTAGTTTAATAATTTCAACAAAATGATCTTCCTAAAAATTGTCCTAGTCACTTCATCAATGCTAAGCAATTACCTATTGATATGATAATACTTTTATCTAAAGATGTAAATCATTAGCTCACAAGGCAGATGATAACATGAGTGATGATAATCTTTTAAAACTTTTTGTTACTACTCTTAAATCCTCTCTTCAATATAAGGTATAAAATTTTTCTCCTCAAAATTTAGAAGAGTCTATTGATCAAACTAAAAGACAATATTTTCTTATGAATCAAATTGAAAAATCTCATAATTCAATCAAGGAATCTTTCCAAACATCAACTAACTATTAAAATTCAAAGCTTCACAACCAAAGCTTTGATACTAGATGTTAGGAATAAAAGCTCTGATACTACATGATAAGATCAATAAACTATATTCTAATGTGCAAGTAAATTAATGCAGAATAACAAGCTATAGAAATGAGACAAGAAAGAAAAAAATTACAAAAGAGATTACATGGAAACCTTAAAATGTGCAAAGAAAAACTATGGGCAAAATGGTAGCTTTAGACTTCATATTAATCAGCATCAGCTCTCTTCTACACTAACTCCTCCAACAACTCATTCAGTGTTAATAACCAAGCACTCAATGCTTACACTTAAAGCATTCAAGTTATGAACCAAGCATAAAAATGAAGCAAAAGCTTGCATGGATCCTCTAACAAGATGAATTACAATAGATATCTCATACATATTAATAACATTTATAACAAGAGAGAGGGGAGAGAGAACGCAATGCATCACACTTAGTGGGATGTCATGTGATCCATATTGGTGGTGGTGTCTTCATGTATAAAAGTCTTCAAGGCATCTTCACTTTAGATAATAACATGTGCCACCTCCATGTGGCTCCAAAACCATTGTCTCCCACTCACACATGTGAGGATAATATACTATAGTAGCCTTATTGTCTTCATTCTCCATGTAACCACATGAGTCCAAAAGATGCTTGCAATCACCTTTAGACTTTCTCCACAAACAAAATTATTGGACACATATAGAAATTCACCCCACACCAACCCTTTTGTCTTTTACACCATGTGACAACCCACATGTGACTACTAAGGACAAATCCATGTGCTTTGGTAGGATGCTACACTCTACTCCCATCACATAAACCTAATCACTTGTGGGATACCCTCCATGGGCCCCTACCACATCAATTATCAACCACATCATCCACAATCCACATCACTAACCATTCACATCACCATTATGCCACATCACCATGAATAGTGATTTCACATCCTAATATACTCCCACTTAAAGTCAATATACATAGGATATTACCACACCTGAGTATTCTACAATTATCTATCCATCCATGCCCTTTACTACCTTGACACAAACCTAGTAGAAGTTTTCTTTCACTACTAAAACTTCTTTACCCTAACTAAATTTGTCAACATCTACTCCACTATAGCATATTATAGCACCTAAAGTGACTCTTCAATTCTCCATAAACTAATCCTCTAATCAAGATTCTGCCATGAACTGCTCACAACTCCCACTGCTTAGGAATATCTAGTTTAGTGCTCACCATAAAATCATGAGGTTTCCTACACTTGATGAATATAATACACATGACACAACATGTATTCTCCTCCTTTGGAAAACTCCTAGAAAGAAACTCAAAATACAAGAAGTGGGTTACTTCCTTATGTTCTCATCCTTGTGCATCTCTATCCTTGGTTTGCACCTCTATACCACCTTCATTTCATGTGTCACTACTGAGCCATCAAAACTATGATCATGTTTAGGCCTACATCCAATATGTCATTAACACATAACAACAACCTCTGTTAAATACTTGGCTCTCTATGAAGGTATTGAAATTCTTGTATTACATATGTGATGTCTATACCAACCTTTATAATGGTTTCATTTCAACCTAGAACTTTATGCCTCATTAATCTATTCATCTCTCCCTAAGATAGATCATCATCTAAGAATAATGTTGATCAAACTCCTTGAATAGCAACTAGTGCATGTAGCACTCTTGATAGTAGTGAGGAGATAAGATCTCATAGAAGTCAAAACTAGACTTATCCACATAGCCACTAAGCTATCAACTTGGCACAAGTTCACTTGACCAATCATAGCTCTTGGAAAGTCATCACGCTACTTGATGCAACACTACACCTATCGAGTTTTTGAGCTTGTATCCAAAATACATCCTACTCTACTAAATGTTGACAAAACACCAACTCATGTGCCTTTAGTGTTACCCTATGTATTGGTCTATGTGTCCAATGCCACAACCATATACACAACACTCTAACACCCTAAGATATATGGTCAACACCAACCTTCTCTTTCTAGGATAATTAGGTCTCAATTGTTCTTCTACATGTAGCCTTCAACTATCAATCGTGTCAAACATGGCACAAGTGGACTAATCACAACTCTAGGGAAGTCATGACACTACTTAGTGTACTAATACACCTATTGAATTTTTGAGCCTAAAAAATGCATCACTACTCTACCACATGTCCAAACACATGACCTTCTCCTTCTAGGAACACTACGTCTTAGTTGTTCATCTACATCTTCATCTTCCTCATCCTCAACTACTTCAAAATAGGTACAGCTTCAGGTTTCTTTGTACCTCCTTCCTTTGCATGAAATTTTGTTTAAAATCTTGGCTAACAACATGTGGTAAGTAGGATACCACATCATAAACCCCTTATACTTATTTTTAAGAACCACAACAAGATCATGTCTTGTCTTCAACTTCCTCCAAAGGAGACCAGATTGCTCCTCAAGTTGTAGAGTTGCTTCATCTTCAACATGAATACTGTGTAGGCTACTAACTTGTTTGACAAAGCTTTTTCAACTTCTTCACAACTCCCCTATGGGATTTTCATTTGTAACATGAAGATAATAATATCTTCACCAAGAGATCCTCCACCTTGATCCATAGAGAGATACCTACCATAAAATTTTTTTTTACATTTTTAATCTCTAACTTGGTCTCTCCTCCTATCACAGTAGCTTCAACTTGCACACAGCTAGCCAACAATAGAAAACACTCACACATGTAGTTTTTTCACCATAGCTCTAATACCATATGTTATAAATCAAAGCTTCATAACCAAAACTCTAATACCAGATGTTAAGAATAAAAGCTCTGATACTACATGATAATATCAATAAGCTATATTCTACTATGCAAGTGAATTAATGCAAAATAACAAGCTAAAAAAGTGAGACAAGAAAGAGGACATATTACACAAGAGACTACATGGAAACCTTGTAATGTGCAAGAAAAAAGCATAGGTAAATGGCAGCTTCAGACTTCATATTAATCAACATCAACTCTCTTCTACAATAAATCCTCCAGCAACTCCTTCAGTGATATAATCAAACACTAAATGCTTACACCTGAAGCATTTAGGTTATAAACCAAGAATAATAATGCCTCCAAGATCTAACCTCTAATCATGAAATCACAAACTTGAATGGATCCTTTAATAGGATCATTTACAATAGAAAGCTCATGCTTATTAATAACATTTACAACAAGAGAGAGAGAAAGAGGGGAGGAGAATGCAATAGTGGCAAAAAATGTGCCACACTTAGTGGGATGTCATGTGATCCATAGTGGTGGATTTATATTCATGTGCAAAATTATTCAAGGCATATTCACTTAAGACAAGAACATTTGCCACCTCCATGTGGCTCCAAAACCATTGTCTCCCACTCACACATGTGAGGACAATATGCCATAGTAGCCTTTTTATCTTCATTCTCCATGTGACCACATGAGTCCAAAAGATTATTATAATCACCTTTGGACTTTATCCACACATAGAAATCTTGGACACATCTATAAATACACATCACACCAACATTTTATCTTTTACACCATGTGACAACCCACATGTAACTACCAAGGACAAACCCATGTGCCTTGGAGTCTTACGCCCCACTCCCATCACATCAACCTAATCACTCATGGGATACCCTCCATGGGCCCCTACCACATCACCAATCAGCCATATCACCCATAAGCCACATCACTAACTATCCACATCACTAGCATGCCACATCACCATGAATAGTAGCCATGAATAGTGATTTTACATATTAACACTAACATGATAACCAATATAAATTATCAATCTAAAATGCCTCTAATAAAAATGAGAATGATCAAATCAGATAGTCAAACTTGCTCCCACCCACCCTAACGGTCATGAAAATGAAGAAATTACTATCTCTATATAAATCCTTCATCTATAACAATATTATTCCCCCATCATGGTACAATCCTAATAAATTTTGTTAGTTCCACATCGATATTGGTCATTCTCATTAGACATATCCTAATCTTGTAAAATTTATGGTTTATTTCATGTTATAATATGTGTTTGATCATGATGTTATGATCAAATTATGTCCTGATTATCTCAAAGCTTCTTAAAAGAGAAACTTTGCCAAATCTACTACCCAAAATTTTCAAAAAAAATCTTTTGATCCAAATGCACAACATGATAATGAAAATGTTTGTGTTATTGATGTAAATTATGATCAATATTATACCAATTCTAAATATGTGAACATGACTAAAGTAAATTATTGTTGCAAACTTGCTCACAAAGACCCTATTACCAAATATAAGAAATCATCTACCAAAGATCAACTTCTTAAAGACACTAAAATTTCTCAGCACTCATCTTCGTAACCAACCACTAGTGATAATCTATCTCCACCAGTGGAACCTCAGACACTTCTAAAAAGTACCTTGCCTAATCAACCTAAGCCTCATGCTCACTCTTCTTCTAAACCTCACTATAATTTCTTAAATGAACTTAATTCTTTGCTTTGTAAAATTCCTCTCATGGAATTAGTAAGAACTTCTCCTTATCATCGCAAGCTACTTATGAAACAACTACAAGACATGGAAGAACCTTCATCTAATGATTATGAACTACCTCAAATGTTCTTCAACCTATAGAGGTGCATGTTATTGAAATAATTTTTTGTACCAAACCCTCCATAGAATTTACTAAAAATGAAATTATAAATAATGAAATTCTCTTTCAATTTGATTATCCACCTCTTTTTATCAAAATTATAATCAATAACACTTTAATTAGAAAAGTCATAGTTGATGAAGGAATTGGTATCAATTATTAGGATGTGAAGTTGCTATTCACCATCACTATTCATGGCCAATATTCATGATGTGTGGCATACTTGTGATGTAGATGGTTATTGATATGGATTATGGGTGATGTGGTTGATTGGTGATGTTGTATGGGCACATGAAGGGTATCCCATGAGTGATTAGGTTGATGTGATGGGAGTGGGGTGTAACACTCTACCAAGGCACAAGGGTTTGCCCTTGGTAGTTATATGTGGGTTTTCACATGGTAAAAAAGACAAAAGGGTTGGTGTGGGGTGAATTTATAGATGTGTCCAAGATTCCCATGTGTGGAGAAAATCCAAAGGTGATTTCAAGTAACTTTTAGACTCATGTGGTCACCTAGAGAATGAAGATAAGAAGGTTATCGTAGCAGATTATCCTCACATGAGGAGTGGTAGATAATGATTTTGAATCCTCACATGAGGAGTGGTAGATAATGATTTTGAAGCCACATGGAGGTGTCACGTGTCCTTATCTAAAGTGAAGATGCCTTGAAGAGTTTTTCACATGAATATAACACCAACAATATGGAGATCACATGACACCCAAGTGTAGCATATTTTTGGCCACTACTGCATTCTCACCCCCTTCTCTCTCTCTTATTGTAAATGTTATTAATAAGCATGAACTCTCCATTGCAATCGATCCTATTAGAGGATCTATGCAAGCTTGTGCTTCCATGATGGAGTCATTATTATGCTTCGTTCATAACCTGAATGCTTCAGGTGGAAATAGTGAGTGCTTGGTTGTTAGCGTTGAAGGAGTTGTTGAAGGAGATGTTGTAGAAGAGAGTTGTTATGATTAATATGAAGTCTAAATCTACCATTTCGCTCATGGTTTTTTCTTACACATTGTAAGGTTTCCCCATAATCTCTTGTGTAAATGCGTCTTCTTTCTTATCTCATTTTTATAGTTTGTTTTATTTTGCATTAATTACTTGCACTATAAAATATAGCTCATTGATCTAACATGTAGTATCATATTTTTATTCCTAATAATTGGTATTAGAGCCATGGTGAAAAAATCCATGTGTGAATGTTTTATGTTGTTGGATGTTTTGTGTAAGTTGAAGCTATTGTGATAGGAGGAGAGACCAAGTTAGAGTTTAAAGAAGAAAAAAATGTTTACTTTGATAGGTATCTCTCTCTAGAGCAATGTGGAGGATCTCTTGGTGAAGATCCTCTTTTATTCAATATTACTGAGGAGAATCATGCAAATGAGTTGAGGAGAAGCTGAAAAATCTTTGCCAAACAAGTTGGTAGTCTACATAGTGTTCCTATAGAAGAATAAACTTTATAGCTTGAGGACCAAGTTGGTCTCCTTTGGAGAAGGATGATGATAAGGCATGACCTTTTTGTGGTTCTTGTCAATAAATAGAAGGGGTGTGTGATGTGGTATCCTATTGACCAAATTTTGTTATTTGAGATGCTGAAGAAAAATCCATACAAAGGAAGGAGGTACAAATAAACCTGAAGTTGTACCTATTTTAAAGTAGTTAAGCATGTCAAAGATGAAGATGTAGATGAACAAGTGAGACCTAGTGTTCTCAGAAGGACAAGGCCATGTGTTTAGACATGTGGCAGAGCATGATGCATTTTGGATGCATTTTTTAGGCTTGAAAACTTAGTAGGTGCATTGGCACACTAAGTAGCATGATGACTTCCTTAGAACTATGATTGGTCCACTTATGTCATATTTGGCATGATTGGTAGATAAAGGCTACATGTAGAATATCAACTAAGACTTGGTGTTCCCAGAAAGAGGCCAATGTTGACCATATAACTTAGGGTGTTAGAGTGTTGTGTATATGGTTGTGGCATTGTCTAGGTAGATTGTTGCATGAAGTAACATGAGAGCCACATGAGTTGGTGTTTTGGAAACATTTGATAGAGTAGGATGCATTTTAGATACAGGCTCAAAAACTTGATAGGCGCAGTGATGCATTGAGTAACATGATGACTTCTTAGGAGCTGTGATTGGTCCAATGAACTTATGTTGTGTTGATAGCTTGGTGGCTATGTGGATAAGTCTAGTTTTAACTTCTATAGGATATTCTCTCCTTACTACTATCAAGAGTATTATGTGTATTTATTGTTGTTCAAGGAGTTAAAGTAGCATTATTCCTACATAGTGATCTCTCTTAGGGAGAGATAGATACAAGGATGATTCAAAGAGTTGTTGGTTTACATTTTGAAGAAAACATATGAGTTTGTGAAGGGGTAACACATGTAGTATAAGATATTCAGTACTTTCATAGAGACCCAAAATGGTTAGTAAATATTGTTGTTATGTGTTGTTGGCATGTTAGATGTAGGCCCCAACATGATCACTATGGTGACAGATCAGGTGACAAGGACACGATGAAGGTGGTATGAGGAGCAAACCAAGGATGAAGATGTAAAAGGATGAGAAAGTAAGGAAGTACCCCACTTCTTGCATTTTGAGTTATCTTCCCAAGAATGTCCTATAAAAGTGGAGAAGACATGTTGTAGTCCTATGTATTAGATTCATCAGGAGTAGGAAGCCTCATGATGCCATGGTGAGCACTAGATCAGATACTTCCAAGCAGTGGGAGTTGTGATATGGTTCATGTCAGAATCTTGATAGGAGGATTGGTTTGTGGAGAAGTGAAGAGTCACTTCAAGTGTTTCAATCGACTATGGAGGAAGTTTTGTTAACAAAGTCAGTCAGGGCAAAGAAGATTTAGTAGTGCAAGAAAATTTCTACTGGGTTTGTGTCAGGGTAGCAGAGGGCATGGATGGATAGTTGGTTATAGAATACTTAGGTGTGGTAAAAGCATGTGTATATTGACTTCAAGTGGGAATATGTTAGGATGTGAAATCACTATTCATAGTCACTATTCACCATCACTATTCATGGCCACTATTCATGATGATGTGGCATGTTGGTGATATAGATGGTTAGTGATGTGGCTTGTGGGTGATGTGGTAGGGGCCCATGGAGGGTATCCCATGAGTGATTAGGTTGATGTGATGAGAGTGGAGCATAGCACTCCACCAAAGCACATGGGTTTGTCCTTGGTAGTCACATGTGGGTTGTCACATGGTGAAAACTATAAAAGGGTTGGTGTGGGGTGCATTTATAGATGTGTCCAAGAATCCCATGTGTGGATAAAGTTTAAAGGTGATTGCAAGCATCTTTTGGACTCATGTGTTCACATGAAAATTGAAGACAAGAAGGCTATTGTAGAAGATTATCCTCACATAAGGAGTGGGAGACAATGGTTTTGGATCAACATGTAGGTGGTACATGTTCTTGTCTAGATTAAAGATGCCTTGAAGACTTTTGCACATGAAGATAACACCAACACTATGGAGATCACATGACACCCAAGTGTGGCACATGTTTTGCCACTATTGCATTCTCTCTGCCCGCTCTCTGTCTTTTATTATAAATTATATTGATAAGCATGATATATCTATTATAATTCATCTTGTTAGAGGATCCATGCAAGTTTGATCTTGCATGCTTGGAAGTTGGATCCTAGAGGCATTGTTATGCTTGCTTCACAACTTGAAAGCTTTAGGTGAAAGTATTGAGTGCTTGGTTGTTATCACTAAAGGAGTTTTTAGAGGAGCTATTGTAGAAGAGATTTGATATGTTAATATGAAGTCTGGAAGTTGTCATTTTGCCTATGATTTTTCCTCGTACATTGCAAGGTTTCTATGTAATCTCTTGTGTAATGTGTCCTCTTTCTTGTCTCATTATTTTAGTTTTTTTTTTCATATGAATTTACTTGCATAATAGGATATAGCTTATTGATCCTAACTATAATATCAAAGATTTTATTCCTAACATCTAGTATTAGAGCTTTGGTTATGAAGATCTAATATCAATGTTACTTCTCTTTGGTTAACTCAACAAATTACATATTACAAAGAAAATCTTTAAAAAACCCAACTCACTTGTCATGGATTTGATAAAACCAATCAAAAACCACTTGGTTGCATTTGCCTCCCTATTATGATTGGACCCAAAATAATTTATACCAAACTCATGGTTCTTGATCTTCATTTATCTTACACCATGCTCTTAGGATGTCCATTGACTCACCATATGCGAGTTATTACATCTTCTAGCAGCCAATATATCAAATTCATACATAATGGGAAGCATTACAAAAATGAGGCCAATCCTAATCCTTGGAGCATCCTAATTTTAAATCCCAAATCTCAATATCATATCCCTAATATTGCTCATATCAATAGTCCTCCTCTTCCTAAATTTGTTAATATGAATTCAAATTTACATATAACACATACAAATTTAGATGATGATGAACCTAAAAAATTATAAAACATTTACAATACCTTTCAATTACCCCTTATACTACAGAAGGATTCCCTCCTTTTATTCCATGAAATTGAACCATTCCTTAATAGATGACACCACTAACAGTCCTCCCTCATGCAATTCACATGAAGCCTCTTACACAAAAGATGATTTTGTTTGCAATGAATATGGGGTGGATAAATTGTTTTAATATCCTCTAGCCATGTCTCGTCACACTTTCAATATTATGGGCATCTCCACTATATATATTCATACTAAAACATATACATGTGTTATATCTCCATCTTATGATGATATTTACATTATGGCTCAAGCTCGGTCATGAGATTTAGATGTCCTACATTATCAAAAGACATTAACAAAAATATATGCTTTCAATCATGATGTCTATTTCATTCACATATCATATAATAGTCAATAAGAACCTGAAGGCTATGTACCACCTTTAAATGCACCTTTACTAGATACTCCATGAGTCATCCAAAAAATTGACTAATCTAATATAATCCAACCTACAATTCCTAACCACATTCATCCAACCAATCTAACACGTTAGGATTTATTACCTCCAATAGATTATATCGACCAATCCAATCCTATATGTATTATAAATAACTCAATCACCACTGATGATAATGCTTATCCCATTATCTCAATACTATATTCTATTGAACAAACTTATACCTCTACTCTTTAAAGTATCTTAGATGCACAAACTACAACTGTTTGACAAATACATTTTGAGTTCGATAATCATGGAAATAAAAATTTGGATCTTGAAGTGGATGTTTAATATTATGGATATTTACCCATGCTCCTTACTGATGAATATATTTTATAAGTACTCCATGTTTGTGAACCTCAAATTCTATGCCAACATCATAAGATTGGTCATTTCGAGAAAAAGGCTCTTTGTTTTAATAATTTTGTTGCTAGTGTTGATCCTAAAACACATCTTGTCTCCACGCTTCTTCCTGCTCCATATCATTTTTAAGATGGAAACACTATGTTTATTGAGGACACTATTGTAATTAATTATGGAACCACTACTATCCTTCAACCTATTCTCATCTCCAAAGAAATTTGTCCTACTCAATATGATAATTTTAGTAATTTTTTTACAAATATCATGAAGCTTTTGCATGGCCATATGAAGACATGACCGATATTGATCTCAAAATTGTATTCCATAATATCATTACCTATCCTGATGAAAAATTTATGCATCAAAAGCAATGTAAATTTCCTCCTAAGATTTATACCTTATGTCATAAAGAGATCATCAAGCTTTTAAATGCTAAATTCATCAAACCCATAAAAAACTCCAAATGGGTTTCCAACATTATTCCTGTGCACAAGAAAGTCACCGTGGTTATTCATGTCAGGATCGAAACTCCCCAAAGCTCTGACACAACTTGTCAAATTTAAGAGCACACATGATTACCAATGTATAAGCAACTTAAACATGCGAAAATAACCAGAAGAACAAATAACTATCAATGAGAAAACACACAAAATATGAGAGGCAACACACAATTGTATTCAACTCATTACAAATGAAATTACAATAAAGAGATCACACTCTTCTTCCACCTCTATGAGGCTTCCTCCTCAAGGGCTCCAAGTAATCTTCCCACCTGAGTAATCTTCTCTCATAGGTCACAACTAACAACTTACACAAGCTGTTGTTCACCTCATTGTACATCCAGTACAACCGAGTACGAACCGGTACTCCAAGTAGATCTCACCATGATCCTGCTCTTGATGTATTGCTATCACCTTGATCTTGCTCCCTCGCCGATCCTATTCTGACCCTCACATACACACATCCCTGTAGACCAACCTAATCTTACTTATCACATGTAGATCTCCACCATGATCCTGCAACACCCTGCATATCAAACCTGATCTTACATACATGGGGAATCCTACTTGATTCCACCATGGGAAGAACTCTCCAAGTTCTACACTTGGGTTTTATAAATTCTCCACTTAACAATACAGCCCATGAGTCTATTATATAGATCTCATGCATACACTTAATTTAGACAAGCGACTCAAAGACTCGAACTGGTCTTTATCATGCAAACAACGCGTTCACTTAACTGACTGTCCGTCAACAGCAGTTCTGACCACCACAGGAGACCGACATCGGTCCCTGCCTGACTGGAGGTGACCAACACTGGCTGATCTCCTGCCGATGTTGGTTTCTCTTTCACTGTCCCCTGACCAACATCGGTTGTGGCCTACCGACGCCGGTGACTGTCATGCGCAGAAAACCACCTGTTTGCCTTAGGTGAAGCTTTTAGCTCCACACCCTAACAATCTCCCACTTGGAGACAAATAGCTACACCTGTACCCATACCAGTACTCTATCTAATCTGCATCCTGGCTTGTATTCCTCTTCAAGCTCCCACTTGAAGACAACCCACCACACTCCTTGTGGTGTTAATCCTGTGCCTGACTTTCTTCATCCTCAGCTTACCTTCTTCTGCCATTGCTATACTCCCACTCAATCAGAAACCCTATGAATGACCTGTAATCAACAAACCACTTAACAGATCTAGGCCATCTGTTAGTCAAACTCGCTCTGAGAACATCCAACCTCGCTCTGATACCAATTGATGGTATCAGCTCTTGAACCTACAACCAGGTTTTGATACCACTTGTCAGGATTGAAACTCCCCAAAGCTCTGACACAACTTGTCAGATTTAAGAGCACACATGATTACCAATGTATAAACAACTTAAACATGTGGAAATAATTAGAAGAACAAATAACTATCAATGAGAAAACACACAGACTATGAGAGGCAACACACAATTGTATTCAACTCATTACAAAGGAAATTACAATAAATAGATCACACTCTTCTTCCACCTCTATGAGGCTTCCTCCTCAAGGGCTCCAATTAATCTTCCCACCTGAGTAATCTTCTCTCATAGGTCACAACTAACAACTTACACAAGCTGTTGTTCACCTCATTGTACATCCAGTACAACCGAGTACAAACCGGTACTCCAAGTAGATCTCACCATGATCCTGCTCCTGATGTATTACTGTCACCTTGATCTTGCTCCCTCGCCGATCCTATTCTGACCCTCGCATACACACATCCTTGCAGACCAACCTGATCTTACTTATCACATGTAGATCTCCACCATGATCCTGCAACACCCTGCATATCAAACCTGATCTTACATACATGGGGAATCCTACTTGATTCCACCATGGGAAGAACTCTCCAAGTTCTACACTTGGGTTCTGCAAATTATCCACTTAACAATACAGCCCATGAGTCTATTATATAGATCTCATGCATACACTTAATTTAGACAAGCGGCTCAAAGACTTGAACTGGTCTTTATCATGCAAACAATGCATTCACTTAACTGACTGTCTGTCAACAGCAGTTCTGACTGCCACAGGTGACCGACGTCGATCCCTGCCTGACTAGAGGCGACGACGCCGGCTGATCTCCTACCAATGTCAGTTTCCCTTGCACTGTCCCCTGACTGACGTCGGTTGTGGCCTGTCGACGCCGGTGACTGTCATGCGCAGAAAACCTCCTGTTTGCCTTAGGTGAAGCTTTTAGCTCCACACCCTAAAAATTCACATCTGCATAAACTTTTGTGATCTTAATGTATCATATCCCAAAGATAATTTTCATTTATCATCAATCAATGTCATTGATGATTCCACCACTGGCCATGAAATTTTTTCTCTCATGGATGGTTTCTCATGATATAATAAAATCGATATCGCTCCCTAGGACCAACATAAAACCAGTTTCACCATTGAATATGGCACCTATTTCTACATTAAATGCCCTTTGGTATTAAAAATGTTTGTGCCACTTATCAACATGCAATGACCCATATCTTTCATGATATCATTTATAAAATAGTTGAAACTTATGTAGATGATCTTATCACTAAATCCAAGCGTTGTGAAAATCATCTTCATGATCTCACTATCATTTTTTTTATTGCCTCATCAAATACAAAGCCATACCTAATCCTTACAAATGTGTTTTCAGTTTCACCTCGAGAAAACTTTCAAGATTCTTAGTCTCTTTACATGGGATTGATGTAGATCCTGCTAAAATCAAAGACATTAATAACATGCATATTCCTCATTCCATTCCAAATATACAAACATACCTTGGTAAACTTGGATCAATCTAATGATTTATTCTTGAGATGGCTGACCATATCTACTCAGTTAACTTCCTTCAAAAGAGAGGTATTGTTTTGGAATGGAACTATTCATGTCAAAAATCATTCAACAACATGAAATAATCACTACTCCATCCTCCCACTCTTCGACCACCTTCTAACGACCATCTTCTCATCCTATACACTTCATCTACCCCCATATTAGTTGGAGCAATGTTTTCCCAATAAGATGAAATGTGACATGAATATGCCATATATAATATCAGTCGTGCCCTAATAGACTATGAGACACACTATACTAAAGTCGAACGTGATTGTCTTACTATTTATTTCACAACTAAAAAACTTCATCGTTACATGCTTTATCAAACCAATTATGTCATTATCTATTCCAATCCTCTTTGTCATTTTTTTTCCAAGGATTTCTTGCCTAGAGATAGAATTGGCAAATGGATGGTGCTCTTTATAAAATTTGATTTTATAATTATTACGTAAAAATTGGTTAAAATCCAAGTCATTTACAATCAACTTACCACCACCCCTATACCAACTACTAATCATCTTCAAGACATTCTTCTTGATTAAGAAATCCTTTATATTGAAGTTCTTAATCAAGCTATTTCACTTAAAAGATTATTTTCACGATTTTACAACCAACCTAAGAACCAATAATCTTGATGAACCAAACATTTCAATTTTTATACCAAAATCCAAAGTCATCATCGAAGAATTACCTGATGTTAAAATTAATTATCATGAAGATACTTGGACACTTCAGTTTGATGGAGCTAAATGTCTTCAAGAAGCTGGGGCAAGATGTGTCTTGGCTTATCCACATGGAAAGATCATACCTATTTATTTTTTTATTAAACTTTGATGTTACTAATAACATGGTTGAGTATAAAACTCTCATTTTAGCTATGCAAGTCACCATCGATTTATATATCCCTTATTTACATGCTTTAGGTGACTCGCAACTAATTTATCATCAAGTCAATGGTGACTATCAATGCAAAAGTGAAAATATTATCACATATCATCAATTTTCCACCACTCTTACTATATAATTCAAATATTTCACCATATAATCAATTCCATGATAGTAAAATGATATAGTCGATTCACTTGTTTCATTTACTTCTCTTTTTCACCCTCATAAAGCTCTTCACGATTCACAATTTCTCATTAACATACGTAAATTATCATTTTCATTACCAACCACAAATGATTCTCTTATATGTCATATAGAGGCTATCACTATTCAAAAGAGCACGTGGTATAATAATATCATTTAATTTATTGAGCACCATACTTATCCTCCCAGCACCGACTCTCATGAAAAGACCATAATTTGCAAACAAGCTTACCGATATGTCCTTCATTATGGCATAATGTATTATCATAATGTTGAAGGTACCTTTCTCCATTATGTTACTCAAGATGAGGTTCTTTCTCTTTTAGAATAATCACATGGGGGCATTTATGATGGTCACTATAACGGACATGCTACCGCTTGTAAATGCCTCTGTATGGGATATTTTTGGCCTACTTTTGAAAAAGATGCTATCACATTCAATAAAAAGTGTAATCCCTATCAACTAAATGATGATATTATTCATTCTCCTTATGCCGAGATACAAACCTTAAAATTTCCTTGGCCTTTTTCTATGTGGGGACTATATCTCATTGGTAAATTACCTTGCTCTCAAGACAATCCTGTCTTCATCATTACAACCATTGAATATTTCATTTAAGTGGGTTGAAGCTATGTCTCTTATTGATGTTATGAGTATCGGTATATCCAAATTCATACTTAATCAAATCATTTGTCACTTTGGAATTCTCTACACCATTATTTTAGACATATGTTGGAAATATTAAAAATAAGGATATGAAATAATTATGTGCTAAATTCAAAATCATGCACAAATTATCCATACTTTATCATCCTCAATGCAATGGCCAAGCAAAGGACACTAACAAAAATTTAAATAAAATTTTGCAAAAGATAATTCAAGATTATTATTTTGACTGACATCTCAACCTTTATCCTACACTTTGGGCTTATTGCACTACCATTCATACTACTTATGGGGCAACACCGTTTTCCTTAGTATATGGCTTTAAATTTGTCTTACCTTTAGAATTTGAGATACCATACTTACACATCTCTCTTTAGGGTGTTATCCTCGATGAAGAAATTTATGAGCTGTATCTTTGTGTTTTAGACCTCCTTGACGAGTATCATATGAGTGCTTTACAACGTAACCGTCGATATAAAGCTCAAATTGCCAAACAACATAACAAAAAGTTTAAAGTTTGTACCTTCAATATTGATGATTTAGTCCTTAAATTAGATTATACCCATGATAAAGAGAGCAAGTACACCCAAAAATTGTGGGGTCCTTAGTTAAATACATTGTTGATCCTAGTACCTACCGTTTACAAACTAACGAAGGACATATTTTCAAAGAACCAACTAATGCTCAATTTTTAGAGAAATATTATGCTTAAATTATTATTGTCATTTCCAATACTATTTTTATCTTACGTCTTTCACATATTTGTATATATTGTGGTGCTAACACTTCTTACAGGTATTTAAAAGCTTCACAAGGTGTAGTATTACATCAATTTCAATAGCCTTAGTTCATATCATTGGTCCTTTGGTCTATCTACATTCCTTTACATATATTATTTTAGCTCATGAGTTTGCACCATAAGATTATGGATAGGACCCAACCATTCATCATGAATATCTTTATGTTTCTTTTTCAATTCCTTAGTGAACCTTCAAGTCTATTTTGAATCTTTAGTTTATTGCTTTAAAAACTTGATCACTTTTTACACCTCCTTAGTTTTCTTTTTATGAGTTGTAGTGTAAAACCTTGGATAAGAACATGCCTTCCTCACAAAATACCCTTATTTACTATAAACACCCTTCATTTTAGACCTCTTTGGTTTGCCTTTTGTGATTTACATTATAAGACCTTAGATAGGACTAGGCCTTCCTCACAAATATTCATTTCATAAATTGATTTTGTCTACGACCTTAGCTAAGTGTCTTCCCTGAAAAATAAACTAATGGTTGAAAGTTGTGACTTCATACTCTTAAAGTCAGTAATATTATTTTGTTGTAACAACTCTAACAATCAATTATCGTGTCTCCACTCACATATAGTATTTCTTATGATGATGATTCATACTTACCTATTATTGTACCCTATCAAAATTACACATTTTTTATGATTGAGATACCTCAATCATTTCATGTTTATTTCCCTCCTCTCCGCTATTCCATCTCACTATGGGTGCACCAATGTCATTTTTGAGATATCACTCTTCTATAACATACAAGTACATGAGTCTTAGACACCATGCTCTCTAAATTATTTTTCCTAACCACTAGGTGTAAATTTTTTAGTTATAGTCATTTTTAACACCCATGTTTGGCTTTCCAAATCCATATGGAGGAGGAATTACGAAATCCATAAAAAATTAAAAGCCAAATCATTAAAATAAAAGGCAATGATCAAAAGGAAAATATAAATATTCAAAAGTCAAAATCACACTGAAAGACGCAATTATTTTTAGGCACATCTCCTATCCTAGTTTAAGCTCAAACTCCACAATTGGTCTCATGATAGAGCTGAGGTCCATTGGAGTGTGTAGGCTAGTAGACTGGGGTAAGAGGTCTCATATTTTTAATATATATATATATATATATATATATATATATATATATATATATTTCCACCTATTCTCTCACACAAATTCTCAATCTTCATAGTAGACCGATGACTCTGTAAAGGGTCTTGAGGAACAGGGAACATGCTGTGGGAAGGTAGGTCCATTTTAATTTTCTTGCATATATAGCCTTCATGGGATGATATTTATAATTCACTCATTAACCTAAATTTGCATGGATAGGTTGAGTTATGTAGAGTCCTCAATGTTGAAAGCCTCTCCATCTTGCCAACTTGATTTGAGTGTCTTGTCTCCATTAAAGATCATATTTTCACCTTGGTTTCACCTTCATTGCCTCCACCACTCATTTCATTTCCCACCTTTATAGGCATTTTTTTTCTAAATCTTTTCCCCAATTTTTATATTTCTTATAGACATGCTCAGAATATGATTGTTTTAGTTTATCTATTATTATTATAATAGAAGTTGCATCTTTGAATGGTTGTGAGATACCTTCTTAATCATTTCCTTATCCTTCTCAAATTTCCCTTACTTATTTTTAGGACCTTAATTTTATTCTTCACCTTTTTGTGGGCCATTTCATTTTTTTTATTTAATTAGTTTATGTTTTTTCATTGTCGATTGAGTGTGGATTGTTACTTCTCTTTCATCAATGTTGTTTACATTTTCACTTTTTCCATTTTATTTGAGTATGGATTGTTACTTATCTTACATTGATGTTGGTTCCATTATTCCAGTTGCATGTGTCCTTGGTCTGATTTGGATTGTTACTTTTCTTACTTATGATGTATTTGTTGGGTCTTTTAGTCATTTAGTAGGCTTGGATTTTTGATTACCCAATTTACCCTTTTTTATTCATTTTAATTGGTCTTTTGGTTTTAACTTATACTTTGTCACCCTAGCTTGCCAATTTTACAAGTGATTCATTCAGTTATGATAGTTTTCATTTACTTCGATTTATCTGTGATTGTTTGTTTTTACTCTTTAGCCTTGTATCCCTAGGGTTTGTCCAAAGTAGTTACTATGCCCTCCATGATCAAGAGTATAAATATAGAAGACAACCATTCATCAATAAAGGTAAGTCAAAATATGTATATGATACTCTCAATTATTTCAAAAAATTACTTATTGTCATTTAAATTTTGCTTTCTGTTGCAATTTGTTAGCTCAATTTTGTGTGTTGCTATGTTCTTTCTCGAAGCACCATCCCATGTTACATTTACATGACACGTGATCAGATTAAAGTGGGGCATATGTATACACACAATATTTTTAAACTTTATCATTTACTGACACTTTCTCTTTTGTAGGAACCTATAAAGTTTCAATCTCCCTGAGTGCATGCCTTAAAGGGTGTATCAGGAAAGGGATGGGAAAACCAGTAGTGCTTCAAAAGATTTTTGGTTAACTCTATCATACATAAACCCATTAAATACCCCATTTATCTAATCCCTAAGTATTTATCCTTCAAATAGCCCCTAACTAAGCGAACACCTATTTTTCCTACTAAGTTGGCATGATCCACCCTATTGTAAAAGTTATGGCACATGTTATGAAACTAAGTTAGCCTGATCAACTTAGTTTGATGCCTAATGGTAAATTTTTTATAAATGGGATTGAATGGGATGACATTCAACTAAAAATACAAAGGGGTTATGATCTATCCATTAATATAAATATGAAATTCATTTCAATCTAATAGGGAGGAACATTTATTTCCACATTATTATAGCTTACAATTATGCTACATCTACATTCCAAGGAGCCATTGCCAAAGGGAAGATAACTTGTCTTATGGGAAGTCTTGGATGCAAGTAAGAGTATTTTAGCCTAGATCTGATTTCTATAGTGTGATCCTTACAAAGCCACATCAATCTCTTGCAAAATGCCATTAGCCAAGGGGAAGATTGAGACTCGATAGGTTCATTAGATATTTGATAGATAAATATTGCATAAAGTAATTGGTTTTAAATGTATAACTCCTTACTTGTATTATTTCTGTAGTTAAACTTAGTATAGCTATAGGGTTTCCTTTGCTTGCCATCTTCCACCTTAGGTGATCTAGGCCCCCATTTACCTACCATGATCCCTTATTTGTTTTGTTTGTTTTAAAACATCCCCCTTTGTGTTATAAGCTTTCATAACACTAGATTATATTTTATTTTATGCATTAAAAGACCTAACTAGAGTTATTTCATGATATTATTTTCCTAGAGGCTTTGGAACCCTCTACTTCAATGTTGTGTGACAAGTTCTTCCTTAGTTAGGCTTAATGGATCCAATTTGACAAAGTATCACAATAGGTGTTAATTGATTACCTTCTCTAAACTTGAATTTACTAAGTAGGATAAACTTGTAGATCAATCTTAATCTATTGCATACATCATGTGTGGGTGGGGCCAAGGGGATATTTTGAAATGACATAGGTGCACTACTTCTTAGCTTTTGCAAAGGTCTGGGAAATTGCTCCAACAACTTCTATAATACAAGGGCTTCATGGAGAGGTCCAAAGATTATGATTGAGAAAAAATTCAATATATTTGAAAATTGAGTGGGACTCTCAAGTCATTTTAGAAGCCTTAAGGAAAGACCAAATTAATCACTGATAGCTCTCCTTGGTCATTAAGGACTACAATGAATTAATCTCACACTTCTCAGTTTACAAGACTACTCACATCAAACAAGGGGGAAACCAGGTGGTAGATAACTTTATCATGACAGCAAAGTCATGCACATCATTGTATTGTTTGGGGTGGTAAGGTAGTATTTTATGGGTTTTAATGACCAAGATTCCCTCCATATTTACAAAGGAGGTGGAGAGTATTTCATGGGGAAACTAACACGTGTGGGAAGCCTTAAATCTGGACTTGTACCCTTACCTTTTCCATTTTTGGTGATCAAAGAATGGTGCAATGAACTAAAAAGATTTCCCACAATGATGCATTTTGCCCTTATGCTTACTATTTTCTTTTTACAAGACCTGCTTAGTATGTTGATGGACACAACCATGGATATTTGGGTTCTATCCAATGTGAAACTCATTCTATCCTCTTTGAATTGCCTTCATTTCTGATCCCTGGGAAACACTCTTCATTTTTATCCATGAAGGAATAATCTCTCTGAGGGTGGATTGTTTTCCTTGATCTAAAGAACTTCTCATCTGCTCTTGGCTCTCTTTTCTTGAGCCTTCTATGGTGAACTTTTACTTTGTAAAAGTTGAGGTTTCTTGGGCTTGAGAAATTAGTTTAGGGATACTGTCATGTTGCACCCTCCTCTTTTTGCACTCCCAACTTTTCTTTTTGGGTCTTTATTTGCATGACTCAAATGCCTTTCCTTTTGGCACTTTTTTGCATTATCATACAAAATCTTGGCATACTTCTAAGTTCATTGTTACTTGCCTATTTTTCAGCTTATATGCATATTCAAGTATTGAAACCATGCAGTCAGGGGATGAAGGTGTTGGGCCTTCAAGGAGGTCATGACAGAACCTAGGCAAAGCTTCCTCCATTAATATTATGAAGGAAATGAATAGGGAAAAGATCCATAAGTATTCTTTGGATGATGTGCATAATTCATTTTGGGGTCCCATTAATGATTTGAAGATGAGGCAACTTTTCAATGCTTGTTTATGGTGGATAAAACCACCCTCATAACTGCTGAGGAGGCATTGGATTTATGGACAAGTGCACTAACTGAAGGGGTCAAAGATGAAAAACTACTCAAATGGATGGCCATAATTCTATTTATAGTATAATTGGATACAAAGAAGAGAGAATGACTTTGGATAATCCACTATGGGATTGGATACTTTGAATGTAGCTCAATTGATTGGAGTCCAACCTATCTTATTCGGTGCATGTAACACACTTGTAATACTTGAAGATATGAATAAATTTGGATTTAGTTTTGGGAATATGTTGGACTAGGTTTGGAATCTCCTTAAGGCAATGGTTGTTGAAGAGATCTCTCAAGGCTAGAAGCTTGATACAATTTGTTCCAAGCTCACGATGAACATCTTGACTTTCATGGTTTCTCAGCTAGCAGATTCACTTAGTGCCTTGGTAATGGAGGATGATAAATTGAGTGTGGCCTGACATTGATGGTCTTAGAATCAAGTGATGAAGATGTTTTATAGTTTGTTTATTTAGTATTATTATTTCCTAAGGGATATTTATTTGCAAAATTTTATTTGTTTCTAGAAGCACCTTCAATAAAAGGTTGTAAAAAATTATATTTTGTACCTAATTTTTTCAAATTTTCATTAACCATTTTTTAGATTATGGGTAGAAGGGTTTTGAAATGGCCGAAACCCTTGTACAATCTTGAGAAGTAATATAAGACATTAAAACCACATCAAATGGAACAATAGAAAATAGGGCAAAATTCTGTCTAGTTACAACTAACATATTGTCTACTTCTAACAAACATGTACACAATGATAAAATTTCAGGAAAGACACAACAAAGCTAATAAAACTAGGGAAAACTAATATTACCAAGTATTGATAGTCTCCTATTCTTCATGTGATCCTCTACCATTTCTAGGTCTGAGTTCTTAGTTTCCTTTGATTTCCCTTTATCTCGTAATTTATTTCTCTTGCTAGTTATGGTCTCTCAGTGACCTTATTTTCTATTTCTCAAACCTTCTTGAAACATTATGATGCTAGCTACACAATTTTTGATCTTAACTGAAGCAAGTTCCTTAGGGCTTCATTTATTGATTTTTTTATCAGCCTCAATCTGGTTCATTTTTTCAAAGCTATTTAACCTCATTTTCCATCACGCTAACATGTCTAGTCATAGACCACATGTCCTTATTGAATGGAATCTTATCTTGAGTCTAATATCTTTATGGACATTAATTTGAAGTTGAAACTGCTTAATTCTATTCTTCAATCTCTCATTTTTCATCATTCTCATTTTTTCTTAAGGTGGTTCTTCATTGCCCTTCTCCTGTTTTGATCCCTTTGTCTCTTCTTCCCTCGACAAACAATGGCTGGGAGAATGCTTCTCTTTTGAATCCCTCTGGCTTAAAGCACATTCAGAAAAGGATGGGATAGTGGGATCCCTATTGGGTAACTTTCTTTGATCTTTAGAATCAAATAGGTTAATAATAGGGTCATCAACCTTAGCTTTTTTGTGCTTCTTGGACTCCTGTATAACAACCACCTTTCCAGACGTCGCTTTCCTTCTGGGGGGATTCAAATAGTAATAAATTTGGGAGACTTGAATTCCTCTCTAACTATAAAGGGAAATCTGTTAGATGGATGCAGCGCTTGGTTGTTTTCCTAAATAATAACTTGGGAGTGGGGGCATAGATAATGGTTTGGGATCTAACTATTTGGAAAAGCAAGAAAATGATGGCTTGATGGATAAGGACATCATATTTCCCTAATTGCACATCAAATATTGAATTTTTTTAAGACATCAAAAGGAAAAATGATTACTAATTAGCTTCTTATGTCGAAAATGGTTAAGCAAAGTAAAGTGATAAGAGAAGCCACACTTGTATTTCCTTTCTAGGATAACATACCTCAAAATCTGATATAAACCTCACTCTAGGGACTAGGTAAAGAATATCTTAGGTAACCACCTTAGAACTTGGCTAGTTTCTCTTTAACCCTTAGGAAGATTTTAACATCTACATCTTTAACCCCCTTTCACTTATAAAACCTAGATCCTTTTGTGACATCCAGTGAATTGGTCTATGCTTTCCTCTGAAACACTGATGGAAACTCCTCTCACGATGATTGATAATAGATGGGCTATGGTTTTCATTGATTATTATAATAGATGCGTTGTATTAAAAAAAAGGAGGTTTGTTATAAAGCTTGCAAACAAATTTTTTCCTTCTAAAATTTACTCTTATAATTAATGATACGTTATATTATTAATTTTTTTAGAATTTTTACTTGTATGTTTAAGTCATTTTAAAATGACCTTCATGAATAGTCATTAATATAATGACATACTTTTTCTCATGTATTTTTTGAGAGTAGGGAGGAGCAATGATGAATTCAATCAACCACTTTAGATTTCTCATCTTGTAACTGTTTTTTTTCATTGACTAAGCTTTTGGTAAGTGTAATGCCTTATAAGTCACCAACCCAAATACGAATAGGGAAAGAGGCTCAAGAGCGAGAAGCCCAAAATGGTTAATTAAATTCATCATGCTTCCCTCCATTAACAAATACAATCCTCCCCTTACTAACAAATACTTAACATACTTGTGTTCTAAATGGATCTCATTACCTAATGATTGTTACCAAAAATACATGCGAAAAAAAATAACATCATAGAAATCATGTTGAGATGACTTAAACACACATAAATAAAAAATCCCATAAAATTTGACCACCTAATCATAAATTCGATCCAAATATCTTAAAATACATAAAATCTTACAAAATTCAACTATCTAAATTTATAATGAGCATTCAAAAGACCAAAAAATCATTTTACACATTTTTCATTTGAATAATGTTCTCAAAATCTTACATTTTCCTTTTATAAAAAATGCGGTAATTTAAAATTCACGATTTATTAATTTATTTAACTATAAATTATTGCCAAAATCTCTTTAAACAGGCCACATTGCTTAGAACAAGCTTATAATAATAAGAAAACAAATAACACCCATCCATCCCATTGATAACATAACATTGAGAAAAACAATTTCCAAGAAGATGCCCAGGAAAACTTCGGGAAACATTAACTCGCGGTCACCATCAGTCCCAAGCAATATTTTGACACTCTCGGAAGGGAATAAAATCAAGATTTGACGGGTTCTATCTGGAAAGTTGGTGCAACTTCCCAACCGATTCAGAATTTAAATTGTTTTGTTAGTCATAGACATCCATGCCCTGTAATACATAACTTGTCATTTCTGAACTTAGACTGTTTTGTGGGCTATATTCATTACCTGTTGTCAGATACATCCATATATTTCTAACATTTTTTTTATATTTGTTTTGTCTTGTCTCATGGCTGATGGAGCATACTTATATATGAAATATGAGAGTTAGTGAAAGACTGGAGTAGAGAAAAAACATAATAGATTATAATAGATTAGAGATGGGTGTTTTAGAGGGGTTGATTGAAAGTGTAGGAGGATGTGCAGTGATGGATGGAGGGCTGGCTACCCAGTTAGAAAATCATGGAGCCAACATTAACCACCCACTCTGGAGTGCATTATGCTTAATAACACATCCCCACCTCATTTTACAGGTACCCGATAAGCATTTTTATATAACTAATTCTTCTTTTATTAATAGATCTAAATAAAAAATATGATTTCCAACTCTATTCACTATATGAACACGATGCATATATATAACTATTTACAACTCTTTTATCTGTTATTGTTTTTAAAAGTTTTTTTTCTTTCCTAGATCTGTATGAACTGCTCTCCTTTATTTTCTCTTATTATGCATTACAACTGTTGCATAGTATATGCCCCAGAAATAGGGTGTTGTTGATAGTTTTATATAATCTCCTTATGTTTAAAATTTTACTCTCAAATTTCAATTGGGTCCTCTTGTATAGAACTTCTCCTTTCCAAGCTTCTGTGACACCACTGTTAGTGTGCCTCAAAATTTAATCAACTGGGAGGATCATGAAATAAGCTCGTAATGTTTGATATTATATGCGTTACCACAGTCATTTAGATTTTTTTAGAAGGATAAACATCCTGAATCTTTTAGCATCTGTCAGGATTGGGTGCATGAATAATCGTCCCACTTCAGCTTAATGCTGGAGACGGAGGGGTATCCATACTGCCAAATCTGCCTGAGGGGATTTGTACCTTGGTGGATGCCATAACAAACATATTTTAGGACTACAACCTTTTTGATTTATAGCAAATATTAAGCTTGTAAACCATGCTAAAAAGAGCCTTTCTAGTGGCTTACAGGGTACCAATGAAAACCAACTTAACACTTCGAGTCATTTTGTACATGTTCATTGAGAATACTGCAAAAAGAACTTGTAAATTTTGGTCTCTAAATGTATAAACCTGTGTGGGTGCTAGGAGGGGGTGTTTTCCTGTTGGGGAAATGTTTTTGGGTATTGGAAAATTTGTCTTATGGAGATAGAAATTCATGACTTAGAAGTGTTTCTGAAGGCAGAGTCCTACCCATTAGATTTTGTTTTGCTATACTCTGAAATTTTGAATGCCAGAGTCCCACCCTTTGATGGGAAACCTTTGACATTTAGATTGTGTTTTGCTGTATTAAAGTTCAGTGCCAGATTCACACCCTTTGGCAGTTAACTTTTTGTTTTATTCTTTTAAGTTTTCAATCCAGTTTTCTATCCTCGGGGTTTTTGTTAGCTGCTATTTCCTAACACTTCCTTGTTTCCTGTTGTTTGCTATAGAAGTATACCCTAAACTTATACTTATTTCTTATCTAGACACCTTTATTTCATAAGTTCGCATTTGGGAGTTTCAATTTACTTGTTTTTTAGTATTGTAATTTAAGTTTTATGAAATCTGTAGATAAAGTGTAATGAGAATGGGTACCACTCTTCCCACTAATGAGTGAATCTTAAAATTTATCGATCCCACTTTCCCATATCTTGAAAGTAGTTCATGTTCTTGAATTTTCTATTTAGGTTTAGTACTCTTGGATAGCAGTCTCATTCATTAAAATAGAGCCACCTAACTTGCTTTGGCAATAAAGGAATATAAGATTTATAGATCACAAGGAATGGTAACGCCACCTAAGGAATTCTAGGAAATAATTGAATATAAGATTATACTTTATTCTTATTGTGATAGGGTTTGCATCACAAAGAATGGTGGAGACTGATGCCACGACACTTAATTGGGTAGAGCAATTCCTCTTGTTGGGTATGCAAAGGTGAGACTATTGGGCTTCAATTTTTCACAGAGCTGGGGTATTCTTCCTATGATCAAGTGTAATCCCTGGTCATCAGGATTCCCTAGCCTTCGACAAGGGTGCAAACCCCATGCTGGAGATTTTATAAAAAATCAAAACTTTGAACTAAGGCGTCCTAACAGGTGTCATTAGCATTTGGGCACTCAGCCCCGTGAGATCAGAATAAAAAATCTAAGCCTAAAGACAAGAAAGACAAAGTTATAGCAATGCCAATGGACGAGCCAAGTATATCATATACAATATCTCACGGGTGAACCTTGGACATCTGAATTTAAGTATAGAAACAAACATAAAAATTTAAAAGGAGGATTAGATATATAGTAAAACATTATGATTATAGCAGTAGCAAGTTGGAGGCGCCACCAAGGGAAACTTAATTATCACAACCCTCGCCCTCCCCACAAAAAAAGAGAAAAAAACTTAATTTGTTTTAGATTGTCATATGGAGAAGGGTGTCTCTGTATAACCCGCATTACCCATGCTGGAGATTTTATAAGCAATCAAAACTTTGAACTAGGGCATCCTAACAGGTGTAAGTTACTATTTGAGCACTCAGCCTCATGAGATCAGAATAAAAAATCTAAGCCTAAAGAAAAGAAAAAACAAGGTTATAGTAATGCCAATGGAAGAAGTATATCATGTACAATATCTCACGGGTGAACCTTGGACATTGAATGTAAGTATAGAAACAAACATGAAAATTAAAAAATAGTATTAAATATATGGTAAAACATTGTAGTAGTAGCAAGTTGGAGATGCCACCAAAGGAAACTTAAATATCATAACCCTCACCCCGCGCCCCCCCAAAAAAAAATAAAAAGATAAAAGAATTCAATTTGTTGAGAATCTCATATGGAGAAGAGTTTGTGGATTTGGGGTTGTCTCATGTGGTCCTGGTTGGAAGTTGGGTAAGACCCAATAAAGAAGATAGGTGGCACTGGCCATAACGATCAATTCCTATTTGAAAAGGAAGCTGAAAAAGATCTGTGAGTCTCTTGCAAAGAACAAAAGTGTGTACTAATAGTCTGGAAGGTGCGATGAAGAAAAATATTGATGTGGGTATGCTATTTATCATTCCATGCTAAGGACTCTTGTCCTTTGGCCCTAGCTTCATCTTCTGAGGCATTGCTTACCCTGCAACAAAGATGATCTTTGAGTTAATAAGTCTAGGCATATAAGATTTTCAGGTATAAAAAAGGCACAAAGCAATCTGTATGAGTCCCTGAATAAACAGTAATATCTTTCCCAAATAAATTATAGACCAGGCATTGAAAGATGAAATGTTTTTCAATCTCAGCCTTAAAGCACCAAAGCTACATGCTTACCAATCTATATGCATGTGATAGTCTGCACTTATTCAGAGTCATTGCAAATTCCAAGTTGTCTTACAGGTTGCCATAACCCATATGTCATTGAAGGAATTGGTGAGGACAATGGTCCAATCCTGGATTTGGGAGGTGCTTATGGATTTAGCCTAAATTGATAATTTAGGACAACATAATGGGGAGCAACGCACATGACATTTATATGGATTATGGAAAAAATTATTGGAAATTGCTTCATTAGTTTCCTTTTTAGTGGTAAGAAGTTATGAGGAGCATCCTGAAAAAATTTATATGTAGATAAACAAAGAAGGGTTTCTTGTGTCATAGAGGATAGACTAGATTCACATACCTTTACATTATATTGAGCATTAGATATTGTATTTTGCCACATTTACGTTTACAAATTCATGTAAAGTGTCGAAGCTTTTTTTTCTTTGTGATATGAAAAAGAACAGTTTGTATTAATAAAGGTAAATGAAATACAATATATTCAGGCCTGCAAGGACTTGCCAATAACAACTAGCTCCAATGTCATTCCAATTCCATCCATTAGATAGACATGAACTCTAAATAACCTGAGTAGCATTCACACCACTAAGCAAAAAAGTTTTGTGAAAGCACTGAGCAGAATTTCATAAACACGTTACTAAAATAGCCTTAAAACTGCCCTGAAGAATCATCGTAACAAACCAATATTTAAACATAAGACAAGGACTCCATGAGCTCTAACACAAATAATCAATCAACAACCTAACCAAACTAAAACAGCTATCCCAACAAGAACCAAATCCAATTATCCATAAGCCAAGGGAAGGGAAGCGAAATCCATGTTAACCATTGCAGAGCCACTTTCCTAGTTTGTGGAATTTACCTCTTTGGTAACCTCAATAAATTTAATGCCTCACAACAATTTGATCTTCTCTTCTATTTCGTCAATATATTGAGAAAGTTGACACTGTGAAGTTAGTAAGTAGCCCGATGGACCCGTAGTAGTTAGTAATTTCTTCTTAACTAGGTCATCTTCTGCCACACTGCTAGTGAAACATGTTTTTTTTTGCCTTGTTAAATCTATTGTTCTAGTTGTTCTTAGCCAATGAATGCTTACCATAGCAAGGGAAAGCATGGCTCCAAGTCTTCAAGCAGACTACACCCTTACACAGTCTCTATGCACTGTAAATCTCCACTTAAAGCCACTCCAAGGATAACCAGGATAGAGTGCAATTTCAAATCATATATATTGTCTGTAGCAAGAAACATACAATAGAAAGAAACATGCAAGTAGAATAGGCATTTTTCATAGTTTTAAATTGATACATTGTACATCCAACACTTCACACATGGAGTAATAGCCTTACCCCATCCCATGGTCCAGATCAAATTATCGCATGATATGGATGTGGGTAAATGTGATTGCCCATATCCGCTGCCATCAGGGCTCCTAAAAATTGTGATGTAGGATGACTTCTATAGATCCCACTGCGCACATTATCAATGCCCCCCATCCATTTCATGGGGTCCAAATATTAATATTACCCACCCTCCCCATGGTGTATAAACATCAAGTAACCTCTTAAGGAGAGGCGAAAATGTGAGAATGAAATAAGGGGCCACCTAGAAGGCTAGAAGTACCCACAACATTCTAGAAATGTTATTTGAATAGGAGTATACCATGGGGGCAGGGACAGGAACGTGTCCCCACATAACTTGTTTCTAACCTAAGGTTTGCTGTTAACGGGACAGAACACTAAACACGTAGTCCAAGGCTGGGATCCATCAACTCAGTTTCTCCAAAGAACGTCGTTTGGGATTCAGAGTTCTTCTCACAGTGATGGTGGCAAGCCAGTCAGCTGCTTTGTTGGTGGTTCATCTAACGGTTTGAAGTGCATTGAGTCGAAACATGTTGCAAGCGTTGGAATGTCCTATACTATGCTTTGAAGAGTATGATTTTGTCCTCCACGAAGGTTATCTTTATAACGGATTGAATTTTTATTTCATTTGCAGGTTCATTTGGAGTATTTAGAAGCAGGAGCTGAAATTCTGGTTACTTCATCTTATCAGGTTAGTGTGATTTTCTTTTCCACCTTTAAAATGCAGTGATGTTGTTCTGATTATATTATGCATGTGCAATTGCAATAATGTCATCCAGATTATACCGTGTGTGATATTGTTCTCAACAATTTTACCTATATTTTACCATTTGGGTCTTAACTCGCTGTTTGCGCTCATCAATCTTTTCTCTATGATTACTGTATCAAGTTGAGCAACATCTTTAAGGTTTTACTCATTTTGTTACAAATGAATTTTAAACCATCCAACAATGTTTTATGCCTTCATAGTCAATCTATCAGCTTTGAAACTTTCTACGCCATTACTCTTCTCATTTAAAGCACCACTAATCTATGTGGTTTTATTGAGGTCTTTTCCATAGTTTTAAAACCCTGCTGGAGGTCCCACTTGGAAGGATTTGAAAATTCTGTTTTTGTTTCTCAAATTGTCAGGCCACACTTCCAGGATTTACATTAAATGGGCTTTCGATAGAAGAAGGAGAATCCTTGTTACAAAAGAGTGTTAAATTGGCATGTGAAGCTCGTGATTCCTTCTGGGAAACTCTGCACAATGCACCCACGAGGAGTCGCCAGTACAACAGGCCATTGGTTGCTGCATCTATTGGGAGTTATGGGGCTTATTTGGCAGATGGCTCTGAATATAGGTACACCGTCTTATCATTCCCCATTCTTGGGAAAAATGCAGGACATGGTTTTTCTTTTCCATTATAAATAGCAAATACATTCCTTCTTGATATGAGTAGAAGTTTTGAGATGCACGCTTTGCATTAGCAGATACCTTTTATTTAATTTCTCTCTGATTGCTCTATCCATTTGTTCAGCGGGAACTATGGATCAGATATTACCTTGGATAAACTAAAAGATTTCCACAAGCGCCGCTTGAAGGTTCTTGCCAATGCAGGACCAGATTTACTGGCTTTTGAGACTATACCCAATAAACTTGAAGCACAGGTTTGCGTTCATTTTTCTTTCTGGTGTGATGCTTAAATCCTCAAGTTAATGTGTTGCAATTATGATCTATGCCATTATAATTCAGGTTATGAACCCGAGCATAAAAATCATGAGGCCGTTCGATTTTGATTTGAAGGCTAATTTTGAAGAATGTTTTGATTGTTATAATTAAATGTTTACAATTTTTTAAGTAGCATCTTCTTTGTTTGCAAGTAGCGTGTCCCTTGCTTGTAGTGTACTCCGAGCGATTGAGATAAGTAGTTCATTCCATCAGGTTAAAACAGTCAAATTCAGGTTATGAACACAAGTATAAAATTCAGGGGCCCATTCAATTTTGATTTGAAGGCTAGTTTTGAAGAATATTTTGATTATCAGATGTTTATAATTTTGTAAGCAGCATCTTCTTTGTTTGCAAATAGCACGTCCCTTACTTGTATTGGTCTCCATGTGAGCGAGATATGTTCCTTGCTTGTATTTGTCTCCATGTGAGTGGAACAGTCAAATTTCTTGTGTACAATATATTTATTAAATCTTTACTGGCATCATATAGATACCATGCTAGCATATGCAGGCCCATATAACAATGAACTCCATTGGAAATTATTATGGTAATTTTTAGTTAGTCACATACTGGTACTTGGGCTCAAAATTTCTTATGTGCAGGCTTGTATTGAACTGCTGGAGGAAGAGGACATCCAAATTCCGTCATGGTTATGTTTTAGCTCCATTGATGGTATATGTGTATCCTCTGGAGAGACACTTAGAGAATGTATTGATGTAGTCAAAAGAAGTGAAAACGTTGCCGCAGTTGGTATAAATTGTTCGCCGCCAGAATGTATTGAGGATGCTATTGGAATCATCCGAAAGGTATGAACTTTTAATGTAGATGCAAAGTATATTATTTCTAATTTTAGAAGAATACATAAGTAATGTTTGAGTTGTTATGATTGAAATGTCTCAAGTATTTATGAACATATCAAAGCATACTCAACATAAGAATTTGGTGAATGCAGGAAACCAATAAAGTAATTGTGGTCTATCCGAATAGTGGAGAAATTTGGGATGGCAAGGCAAAGCAGTGGTTGGTGAGTTTTATGTCTCAAAGTTGATTTTATTTTTAACGAGTAGATGAAGTTAGAGGTTTTTCAGTGGTTTAGATTTGGAAGCCTTCTTGGAGGTGATAACTTTTCATTTTGTAAAGTTTATTAGAAAAATTGATGAAGATGCCACATTTTGCTAAGTTATTTTGCATAATAAAAGTCTTATTCTGTGTGTTTAGTTGCTATTAGCTTTCATCATCAATGTTGTAGGCTTGTAGGCTTGTGCAATATTTGGTTATTTCAAACTAGTTTTGCCTGCCAAAGCTTTTACTATAACCTCACATTTTCTGATACCTAAATTTTCAAACTTCAATGGTTACAAGCCACATACCAAGTCACTAGGCTATATTTCTTTTGCATATTTGTTTTAATCCCTGCCATCATGGTTTACGGCAAAATTTCTCACAAAAACAAACAAGGATGATGTACTAATAATATGAGCAATGGCCTGTTGTAAACTTAAGGAAAATAATCACATCATGCTGAATAACGAAAAAATGACTATTAATCCATGATGCCCATTGCTAACCATAGTGTTGATTTTGAAATGGCTGTAGCGAAAATACTATAGATCGAATAATGACAAGGATATTTTCTTCTGGCATCATTCATCAATATCTCCTGAAGATGTTTTTAAAGTTTGTGGACTCGAAGTGTTGAGAATCTCTAATCCCAGCATGGTGAACCTCGAAACTCCAGATAATGAACACCAAGGAAATTTCAATCACTTTTAACATCCATTTCTCCATTATCAGTTGCAACTCAAAAGATGCTAGTGGGCTTTCCCTTATCAGCAGATACTAAAAATTGAAATACATTCATAGAGATCTCGACGCTGATCTCTTTTCCATTGTGAATTGGAAGAGGCCAAGTCTTTCATCTTCTTGTCCCTTGAACTCATGATAGTATTAGAGTCCCATCCAAGATTATGAATCCTTTATTCTCAATTTCAAAATTGAGAGCATCTCAGAATTCCTGCTGCTTTCCACTACCCACATCAGTCTAAATACTATAAACATTAATATCAGCATTAAACTCTATAACCTTCATCTTCACACATTGAATTCTATAAGAGGGTCTTGTGGATGAGAAAATTTGACGAAGAATCTCACAGAAAAACAAATTCCCCACACCCGCCTGTCCCCTCCACTCCACTCCAGATTCGTTCTTAGCTTCTATAACAAAGAAAGAAGCCTTAGACCAAGTATAACTACAAATGTCTTTTATCCAATTTCCCACTTGAATGTTCTAGATTTATCTTTCCCAAAACTTGGATCTAAAGATGTGCTCACCAGAATTTGATGTAGCTTCTTTGCACCTAGTCATTTCCTCCCCAGTCTTTGTTGCGCCTATTAATTTCATCCCTGGTCTTGGTCTTGGTCTTGTTCTTGTTCTTGGTCTAGCTTTTCATAGCATTGGAGGCTGAATCTTTATTCTTGATAGAAGAATGAACCATCTATCTTTTGTTATTCGGCCTCATCATGATATGGTATATAATCTTATTTATTTTAATTTTGCTTTGTTTCCTTGTCCTGAGGTAATTCCTTCTCTGGGCCATCACCAGTATTTGAAGTGTTAAAAATAGTAGCTGATATATTACTTCTATCAATTTCCTTTGTGCTTAATATCTTACTTTCTTCTTGAATAGCGCTTAAGATTTATTATCCACAGACAGGGAATTGTGCTTTTTCATCGCCTTTGAAGTATTTAGTTTCACCTTTTTTTTTGGAGATACATAACTCTCTGTATCTGCCTTTGATTTGAAAGTTTATTGAATTATCATCATTGTGACCATTGCTATATTTAAGTGGTGCACATTTATGATTCTACTTCGATACCGACTCTTGGCACAGTGTGCTCTCAAGTTCCTTTTTCTTCGGTGCTTTGAAATTTTAACATATAACCTCACTGGAGCAGACTCTATCTTAAAAGTTTTAAATATAGAACTGTATTTTGAAGTGGTTCAGTAGACATTATATGTTTTTTTCTCCCTCGATAGGTAAGAAGTATTTATATGATTATATTTCCTTTTTTTCCTCAATAGATAAAATGTACTCATATTATAATATGGCCAATGCCATTGTAATATTGCATTTCACCTTTTCATTTGATTGGACAGTGTGCCTTTTTATTGCCTTTGAATTGCTGTCTCCAGGCCCATACATATTTCGCTTATTTTTCTAGATGGCCTTTATACCGAATAAGTAGGATTTTCTTGCAAACATATAGAAGTTGAACATGGAAATGTTGTATTCAAAAGCGAAATGAGCTGTGTATGTTCTTTTTGTAGCCCTCAAATTGCTTTTCAGATGGGCAATTCGGTATCTTGGTCAAGAGGTGGCGAGAAGCTGGTGCCAACCTTATAGGTGGTTGTTGCCGTACTACTCCAGCAACTATAGAAGCAATTTGTAAAGCTCTAAAAGGAACAACAATGACCAATTAACAGAGATGAAATTTTCCTCCAAACCATAAGGGTTTGGAAAGAACATTGCAAAAAATTACTGTATTCAAAAAGCAGAATGAGTTTTATGCGTTCTTCTTGCAGCCTTCTGATTGCTTTCGTTTGGACACACTGGGATTTTGGTCAAGAGGTGGTGCAACCTTACAGGTGTTGGTGGTTGTACGATTCCATCAGTCACTGAAGAAATATGCTAAAACCCTAAAGGAGACAAAAAGACCAATCAGAAGAGAACATTGAACATGGAAGATATTGGAAGTTTCTTGCAGCTATTCAATGGAATTCTCTTTTTCACAATCTAAAGTCTTCCATGGAAATGTTTACATTGTGTATTTAGTTTGGACAATTTGCTGTACTATAGATGGTAATGTGAGTTCTATTCAACATAATTGATCACGCATTCACAATACAAACAATACTGAAACAATGTTTTAAACAAATATTATTTTAACACAATGCAATAATGGCGATTAACTATTCTAGAGCTGATCAACTATTTTACAGCTCTGAATAAAAGCATGGTTGCTAATAAATATATATGGCATTAAAGCAAGAATAATATCGTTTTTTGAGATTTGCTATAAAAATTCAAGTGATTAATTGTACAGCCCAAATGTGAATCTTACAAAGTTAGCATCGAAATTCCACTGGATATGCTAATTTAACTTAGCATCGGAACACCGTTGGATATGCTTTCGGTGTGGTGCACTTAAATTCAGGTATTGCAAGTTGAATTATAGAAGCTACACTGATATAAATAGATTCCTAAAGATGAAGACCAGGTTCAAGTTTCACTCTGGAATGGCTGGGCCAAGCTCCCCACAATAATATGGGCCAAAGAGCAAAGCCCATTGCTGTCAAAGATTTACTAATAATTTAAAAAATAGATTCTTAAAATAAGAGATTAATATATGGAGTGTTTTGTGCCATTGTGATGATTTATGGGGCGTATTAATTAATGGCATTAGAGATGTCAATATTCAAGGATTGAACATTAATATCAAGCGTAGATTAATATGAGATAGTACAAATGTTATAAATTACAATGTATGAAAACAAAAAAACAACTCAACATTTGTTATAGTCTATATTAATTTAAAAAAATTCATCTTCGGCTGCGATGTTTTAGTATGACACGGTTCATTAGAACTACAAGCAATAGTAGTGCTACTCCCACTAGCTCTACTATGCAGGTTATGTGAAACACCCTCCAAATCCGTATCAAACAATGAAAGGTAGGTAACGAAGGCATCCAAGTCCGTATTTTTTGGGTACACATCTCAACACTTTGTTGCCCCTTATAGTTAGGTTGCTTGTGTGAGAGAAGACACAAGTTAGAATACACATATGATGAAATCTTCCAATTTTTTTTGTTACCAACTTGTTGCTTTTCACCGAGTAGATAACGTTGTAAATACCCTAGTTTTGCTTGATAGAGGAGGAATTTACAATCTATTGAGACAAGCCACAAAATCATTTAAATCATAATTTATAAAAATAAAAAAATTAAAACAAAACATAGAAAAGAATTAGAACGGTAGAGAGTTTTAAAATAAAAAATAAAAGATCTTGTGATAGAATTTTAATAGCAAATGGTTGGAGGTGGGTGTATGCTTACCCATGGAGGTACTACCAAAATTGAGCTTTTTTCGTGTACTTTTTATAGATGTTGGTAGTCTCTGAGTTCACATCTCAACACTTTGTTGCTCCTTTGTAGTTAAGTTGCTTGTATGAGAGAAGATGCAAGTTGGAATGCACATGGAGCAAATCCTCTATCTTTTTTACTGCCAACTTATTGCACTTCATTGAGTAAAATTGTAGGTATCCCAATTTCATTCGGCGAATGAGAGACTTGCAACCTATTGAGACAAGCCACAAAGTCAATTTAAATTAGAATTTATAAAAATAAAAAAGTAAAACAAAATATAGAAAAGAACTAGAAGGGTAGAGAGTTTTTTAAAAAAAAAAACTTGTAATAAAATTTTAATAGCAAGTGGTTGGAGGTGGGTGTATGCTTGCCCATCGAGGTACCTTCAAAATTGAGCTTTCTTCTTATACTTTTCACAGAGGACGCCAAGGGAGTGACTCGCAGAGGATATGAAATGTGCAAACTCTTCTCTAACTTGATTTTCAATTTTTGGATCAGGGAAAAGTTTAGAGAATGTTGTCTTATATCCCTCGCTAACTTCAACATCTCTATATAATGCGACCCTCATAGGCAAAGAAATGATCTATGTACTGTAGTATTTGGGCGTCAAGGCAAAAACAAGAAGATAAAATGAAGTGGTTATTTTGTTCCACCTTTCAAGGAGATGCGACTGCATTTCTTTGAAGAACCTCTCTGTGAGATATTGTTTTTTGGCATTTAAAATGGATTTAATGTTCTCAATTATTGAGTTGATTTTATCATAAATCTCACCCAAACATGAATGGTCCATGTCCACATATCTCAACATGGTGACGATGGGTTCAATAAAACTTAACAAATACTCCACACGTATCAACTATGCATTATCAAGAATAGACACTTTCATCTTTGTGACCCTCTCGGTGTTTGTCTTCCTCTATATATTCTAAAGGTTGTTGATAATCATGCTACTCAATGCCTCACACACCTTAACAAGTTATCTCAAGACGAGGGTGTGTGAGGCAAACCAAGTCTCAACAACCTAACACTAAATCAAAACAAATTAAAATTAAAATTAAAAAAAAGTTCAAATTACAAACTTAAAAAATAAAAAATTAAATGAAAAATAAAAAATATACATGATTTATGAATAAAATTTAAATAAAATGTTACCTTAAACATTTTCAACTTTAAGGTCCCGAAAATGCCTTGAGACAAATGATAGTTGGATATGAACATTTTGATCTCGCTTTTTCCGTCATAGACTTGTTTGATCTAATCAAGTTTTGTGCCCAATTTTTGTAAGATAAGGTTGAGGGAATGAACGACACAAAGGGTTCAAAATATATGTCCATACCTCTCTTCAACCAACATGTCCGCAACTTTATAATTTTTTAGCGTTGTCTATTACAACTTGGGTAATGTTTTGAGGCTTCACCGTCTCAATGGACTTTATCAGGATGTTGACAATGAATCATGCATTCTTCATTTGCACCTCGCAATCAATGGCCCTCAAAAACATTGCTCAATGGCCTATTTGTTGTATCTTTCTATCCATCAGAAACGATGGACACCCCTATTTTGATCCACGAATCCTTGATGGGTTTCAATGCATCTTTAACTCTTTTTTTTGTCAACAAGGTGGTTCACAACTTTTCATACCTTGGGGCGGTGAACCTTTTAGTGGCAATGTTGATAGATCTCATCACATCTTGTCAATATGGTGATCTAACAACATTAAATGGTAGCCCACATGCATAGAGACAACATGCAATACTTTGCTCTACTATGTCCCTTGACTCATTCTGGGACGACCTTTCTAATGGGCCCACATTTTTTGTTCTCTTACGAGCAAGAGGTGAATCATCTTCCCCTTGGGTGTAGCAAGAAATGGGTGTGATGGGACACCCATAATAGAATAAGATTGATCAATATCCACAGGGGTCGATCCTTTCTTGCTCAAAGGATAGTTTTTTAAATCAAAAAAGGCATTTGTTTTTTCTTGCTCAAATGATGGTTGTCTTTTATCAAAAAGGGCATCTATTTTTTCTTGCTCTTTGATGTATGCAAGAATCTTTGCATGTGGCAAGCCCTTTCCTGGGTTTCCATTTATACTTAGCTCACCACAAATTTTGATTCCTTTGTCATAAACGGGCTTTCCCTTATTTATACGAGCTCTTGTATTGATAGCCATACTCTAAATCTTGCCAAAGGAAACACTCTCCACCTTGTAGTTATTCAAACATCACATACTTTTAAAGAAAGGCTCGAACATTAAATCTGAGAAGTAACCCTTAACCCACTCAACTAACACTTATATTGACAGACATTTTAACAAATCAAAAAAATTTATAATACCTGATAAAATTATAATAATTAATATTGTTATATTTAACATTTGTTAAAAGAATCTTTAAAATTTATTAAAAATAAAAATAAAAATTAAAACTAATTAAAAACAAACATATATTTAAAAGAAAAGAAAAACCTACAAAATTGAAAAAACAAATACCTTGAATGAAGAATTACCCTTGCAAGTTCCTCAAGATCGTTTGGTGCCCAAATAGAAGTAATGGTGTACATTTAACACCCAAGAGAAAAAATATACAAAAGTAAACAAATATACAATGGGAGATAAAAATGCAATAGAAGGGAAATGGGTTATCGTTTTTGATAAAGTTAGTGTGATTCTTGCTTTTAAGATTGCAATTATACTTTAAAATGTTTTTAAATAATTTTTCAAATTTATATTTGACTTATTTCTCAAATTTATATTTGACTTTGCTCTATAAAATAAGAAGAATTTTTTTATTTTTATTTTTTTGACACATCTAACAAACAATAGAGGTACACTCCAACGTTCACTTGTGGGTATATCGGGGTACATTTGAATGAATGAATGAAGGATTTTAATAACGTTCACGAGGTTGCAGAAGCTTATGGGACTTATCAGTGGCGCCCATCCCCTTCAAAACGGGACATCAGCGACAAAACGTTCTCTAAGTTCTCTGAACTTCTTTTTTGAGATCTTCCCTTCTGCTGTGAAGTTTGATCACGAGATTTGCCCTATTACCTAGTGTTGTCACTTCAAACAAGGTGTCAAAGTTGATGATTTTCAAAGTTTCACCATAACTATATCAGATGTCGTTGTATGCCTCGCACTCCAAGAAGAAGTATCGTTCCGTCTCCACCACACAAAAGAGGGATATTATCTCTTCCCAATCCTCTTTAGGAATTAACCATCTCCGTGTTTCACACCTAAAATAATGAAAGCTCATCCGAAAATGAAAACATACTCAAACATATGTAAAATCGCTGAGACATATTCTAACCCTTTGCTAGATGTACTGCCCCTGTACCTCCCACCTGTACCCGAACGTCCCGTACCCTTACCCGTACCCAGCGGGCCTAGGGACGTATCCGGTAACGTAGAATAATTTTATGATCTGTAAGCAATGGTTGATTAGGTATAAGCACATTGCTCCTGCTGTAATTAGTCCGCAGGCGACATCAAGAAAATCTGCAAATCTTGCATACGGACCGTTTTTCAATTCATGGTAGCTTAGAATGAGTATTGAGCTCACATATTTATTTATTCGATTGTTTTTCAATGGCTGCTTTGATCATATTACACCTGGAGCTTCTTTCTAAGGATCACGCCTGGGACGATCCCTAAAACTCTTCCACCATTGATGCCAAGATTTGGGACATGAGGCCCAGAAGCCATGGATTCTTTGTTCTCAAAATAGAATGAAAAGCATTTTCTACCACTGTAGATGATTCAACATGCTTATTGACCAAGGGATTAGTTGAAACTTACTAATCAAATTGTTTTTTATCTGGGTCAGATCCCACTCACAGAGCAGATGGGGCCAAATCCTCCAAACCAGGAGCCCATTACGATGAATGCTAGTTGAAGAGAGAAATCTGCTTTCAATTATTTTTTCATGCATCTCCATAAACTGATCTAAATAAAGCTCCTATTTACGCACAGGCTTATGAGGGTTTACATTTTGCTAATAAACCTGATTACTGGATATCTTCCTTTTATAGCTTTCCAACAACAGCGCCGCATTAGCACTCTGATATCTGTGGCCAATACTTGCACGACAATTCATTAATATAATTTATATATCAATGATGTAGGCATCTTTAAAAAAAAAAAGTTTTTATGTTACATTTAGTATGGCAGGCATATAGTCTTCATCTCCACTATTAATTTTTGCTCCCAACAAACCTGCTACGCCAGGGGTCTGATTTGAGATCTTGACTATGGTTTCTGTGAAAATATTTTTTTTTGGAATTTTTAAATAGATGTTTTTCTGGTATGTGATTGGACGGTTAACTTTTTCTTTTATTATTCACTAAAATCTTTCTCTTGAACTATAATATTGAAAAATAAAAATAAAAATTTTTAGGGTGCAACACTTTTCTCAAATCAGTAGTTTTTGTCTTTAGCAAAGATTTGTCATATCTCTTATCCATGAAAAAACTTTTGATATGTTAAAACTGTAGACATTTATTTTTTGCCACTTTTATATTTAAATCGAGTATCATATTGATTTCTAACAAACGATTTAATTTAAGCTTAAGTCATTGGATTGCTTAAATTCATCCGTGTATAGGATTTAATTGCCCAAAAATGTATTGAAGTTTGCTTATTTAGAGTATTATCATGTAAGTACCGATAACTTAGTATGGATTCAACCTTAGTCAAATTACGATTTATTAATGTAAAAACATTTAAAACAATTTATAAAAACCAAAAATCTTCAATAAAATTAATTAAACTGCAAATTTCAATTAGCGTTAAAAATCCCAAGTTAAATTAGAGAATTACATTTATCTAAAAAATGATTTTTTAAATAAACATATTGTCAAAATTAAAGAAATTAGTAATTTTTAATTAATTCATAAAATTCAAGAAACTGCGAGTCACAACTTCATAAATATCTTCTATGAGCTGTTATGGCTCAAAAATATCTAAAATGAGTTGTCAAGCTTTCATTGTTACTTTGATCCAATGCAGGGTTAATTTAACTCAACCTATGCTCTTTTAGACTCAACTAAAGTTAGAACTAAACCTAACTTTTCTAGGATGAGAGTTAGTTTTGAGACCTATAAATACGAGTGCGTTCACTCTACCCAAATAAACTTTTGTGTGTAAGGTTATTTTGCAAGAATGCTTTCAAAAAGTCATCAAAACAATGTTATAATGCCAAATTGATATCAAAAAGTTTTACACCAAGCCAAGTCAAGCCACATGTGGTTTTAGAGAAATGTTGCTAAGATGGAGAATGTATTGATCAAAGTCTCTAATACCATAAGCCGAGCAAGGACATTTTCTATGCCAACAAGTGAACACTAATTTTGACAAGAAATGGAACATTGTTATATGTTTTTATCTCTTATATATAATTTTGTTCATTGTGTTATGCTCAATCTAGTACTTAGGTAAGAGTGGTTTAGTTTCTATTGCATTGTTATACTTAAATTTTCTTTGATTCACTATCAAGGAACTAACGAATTTGTTGCTCTTTGGATTCCTAATGATACCAAAACAATACAATTCAGTTTATCGAGTGCATTCAGTTCTTAAATTAGTACACAAATTTATTTACTGGAACATTTTTTTAGAATCACACTTACGACAATAGGCTCACCTCCATTTTATATATACAATTTTTTTAATTGGAAACTTGCCTATGTGTCTTGCTCCCTTGGTAAGCCAAAAGAGAATTTATATGCTTTTGCATAGTACCCAAATCCATGCAAGGGACTTCACTACTACAACAAAGACAATATATTATCCACACATCCCTATAGTTTCCCACATGCTTGAGCCCAACAAAATCACATTCAACATCTAACTCAGAGTTAGTGCTTTATCAACCGGTGTTTAGTGTTTTCACACATAGGCACAACAAATGAATGAAATATTTTTAATAGCGTCCATGAGACCAAGTAGTATATGGGACCTAGAGCTGCATTAAAGTTGTTTGTGATATCATAACTTCTTAACACAAGCACTGCCCTGATACTATTGCAAAAAAATTAATCCCTTCTTGATGCTGACTATTCTACTATGGATCTTGATTAGAGAACTTACTCTATTGTTTAACCTTTCTTCTTCAAACAAGTCAATTAAGTTGTCAACACTGAAGTTGTCTTTATATTTGATACTGCTGTCACTATAGGTTGTACACTCCATAATGAAGTGCCATTTTATTTCCACTACTTCATTGTCACAAAATAAACATATTTTTGTTTCCCATTCTTCCTTGGGTACTGTCCACCTATCAATTTCACATCTAAGATGATGTGAGTTGGTCCTCAATTGTGTAATCAACATCTTTGCTTTCCATTTGATTTCTGCCCCTATGTATGTCTTTTATCCATGCTCCTATGTGGGGTTAAACTTATTGATGTATAATGCTTTCTTCTGTCCTAGCTGCTTTATCGACATCGATGTCTTGAATTTATCTCTCACAAACTTTTTTGTTTCCTCGTTGGTGTTTGGGTATTCTTGCATGTTGATGTCCTATTTACTCATCCATTTGTTATTTTATTTCATCCACATGTTTTTTCTTCTGCTTAGCTCTGCTTCTATTACCATTTTAGGCTATAGATGGTTCTTCATACTTTACATCTTTTTTTAAAATAATTTAATGTTTGAGTCATTGTTGATGCTTCCAACAGAAAGGTACATATTTGGTTAATAGAATCTCATATGGAACTGAGGTTTTGAATTTAATGTTGCTTGTGATTAAATGCTTTTGGATTCTCTCTATCTGTCTCTAATAGGTTAGACACATCGCTGCCCCAAACTTTGCATATGTATAAGACTAATGGTGTGACAAGTAGACTGAACAAGGTTCTCTTAATTTTTTAATCCCATAGTTTTGCATTCTTGCATCTGTTTTGTAGTGAGTAGAAGACCTTCCACCCTCATTGAATTATTTTTGCCTTGCAAGTCTCCCAACTAAACTCATTGTGAAAGTCAAGCCCAAGATATTTGTATTCTTCCACTATTTCCAGCATATTTCCTTCGAAAAGGAACTCAATCTATTTCTTTTTTCTTTGTGGAGAAAAGATCACAACTTTTGTCTTGCTAGTGTTCACTTGCATTCCTACCTCTTGACAGAAGAGCTCTAGAGCTTTCAAATGTTCTCTCAAACTATGGGTTGTTTTTGCGATTAGAATGAGATTATCTGCATATAAAAGTAACTTTACAACATAATTAGCTATGTGGATGTCCCCTCCACTAGCATTATTTATCCACTCCTCTAGTTTATTGATGTATAACTCGAACAAGGTTGGAGGTAGAGGACATCCTTGTTTGACTCTAATGTCACTTCCAAAGCATTGTAACATATCTTATCTTGTTGTGATTTTGACCCTGACTTGCTCGTAGAGTCTATGCACTACCACTCTATATTCATCTGGAACTCCAAGCTCCTCTATTCTAATCCAAAGTTTACTTTTAGGGACCATGGCAAACACTTTTTTGAAGTCAACAAAAAGCTTCTTCTCCTTGAGTATCACATACTTTTTCAATCAAATGTCTAAGAGTGATCAAATGATCAATAGTGGAGTGTTTTGGCCTAAACCCTGCTTGCCCTTTTGTTCTATTACCCTGTTTTTATGCCCAACTGCTAATTATGCATTCTATCATGATACCAAATAGCTTTCTAAGGAGGGGATTCACCATAATGTTTGGTAATTGGATGGATTATTGATATCCCCACTTTTATAGAGAGGGATAACAACATTAATCATCCAATATATCAAGAAGCCTTCCTGAATGATGCCATTGAATATGCTTTTGATGTGTGGTGCAAGGGTTTCTAAGCCCCACTTTAGATATTTAGCTTGCAGCCCATATATGTCTTGTGTCTTATCCCCTATGAGCCTCTTTATGCCTTGAGTGATATCATTCGTAGAAAAAATCTTAGTTGTTGTGTTGATTAACGAAGGGTTATCTTTATCTTGAACTCTTTCATATAGTAGCTTTGCATACTCTAGCCATTGGGTATCTATAATATTGTTCTTTGTTTGTTTTCACTTTTGTTGTAATTCCCTCCAAAAACTTTTGGGATTATGTTTTTAAGAGAAATTAATTCTTTTCTCCTTGTAGTCATGTAGATTTATTTTTTGGATCGGATGACTCTTTCATAAGCCCTTTTGTTTTCGTTGGTCATTCCAAGTCTTCTCAAAGTTCTCTTTGCTATCTTTCACTCTTCATCATACCATGAATTTATTAGAAAACTAATTGCACTTCCACTTTTAGGTCTATTTCTCTTGCATGCATTTAAGGCCTTTAGAACTAAAGAAAATAACATAGTACTATTCTTTGGACAACTATTTATAGATGCTATTTATAGTTGGAGTATTATGCTTTGTTTCTTGAAAATGTTGTTGACAATGATGTTCAAGGGTTGCTTTGAAGAGTTCTTGGTTCTCTTGAGTCATGAGGATTCTACCTTAAAGAGGTCTCTTCCCTTACTTGTGGTGGTCTTGCCCTCCATGTTGATGATATATGTGCATTTTGAATTTTACATATATTAGATTGTGGTCCGACTTCATCTCTATAGGGCAATCTCCAATTTCAAGCTTCATTAATATCGAGATAGAGCTTTGTGAACAAATAACATAGTCTACCACATTTTGACCTAATAAGTTTTGCAAGTGATCTTTCTTGAATTTGGCCATGCTCTCATGCCATTGCATATAACCATGTCATACAAACTACATAATCTCAATAGTTCTGCTCCATAATATTTAATTGCCCCTTTCCATCTTGTGAATTCCTTTCCCAGCGTTAGTTTTATTCTTCTTCTAACCATGATAGATTGTTTCTCACTCATCCATTTTTCAAATTAAGATCTTGGTTGTTTGTTATCTGTGCATTGAAGTCCCCTATGACTAAGACTTCTCCTAAGTTGTTGAAAACTAAATGTCACTTTTTAGTGACACATAAGGGTCTTCACAATCTAACTTCATTTTTTTAAAAATGTTTTTGAGTTTCTCAGTGCAAAATAACAAGCAACAATCCTAATTGTTAACTCATTTTTTTTAATTTTCAGCCATATATATTGTTTATTTGGGTCATGTTGGGGTTTTTATAGTTATTATAGCATTGTCACTAGAGTCTACCCCAACGGGCTAGTGTGATAGCCTTTTCATGGATGATCTTCATCTTGTGCACTCACTCGAAGCAGACAATTAGAGATTGGGTCCTGCAGGTTTTGTTACTCAGTGTTATTGCCTTAGTCATATTCTTTCTTTTATGTATTTAAATAGATACTATGTAAAATCACAAATAAACTACTTTGATTCTAATGTTTCCAAACATGGATACCATGATTATAGACTATTGCTATCACTAGTTAATGTTGTTACTTAGAAAAAGAAAAGACAAATTAGATTCCATACTAAATTCTATTAATTACTCTCAACACATCACATTCAACTGTCATGAACACACGAAAATTATATAATGTCTGTAACTCATATATTAAATAAGAGCATCCAGAAATCCACCAACTGACTAAAAACCCATCAATTACAATAGGGGTATTCATACTTGTTTATCCTTGACCAAGGGTTTACATCATTAATGACAAAAATAAATAACCAATGGACTCTCAACAGACTAAGAGTCATTGCTCACAATCAACTAACTTTACCTAAACACCCAAGCCTTTACGCCCCCTATATACCTGCACTATACTGGCTTCTTGTTCTAGACACCTAAATCTGGGCACTGATAACCTCCAATTAGGATTTTGGCCAATTTCCACCCAAAATGCACAATTTGGCCTAAAAACACTAAAACATGCTAAATGATGTGAAACTGACATATTCAACTGCCAATTTTGGTTAGAGTATCATTAAATGGGGTAATGCAATTTATGGGCCAACTAACTTTGATCAGATCATTTCAAGTTAAAATGCCAATTTTGCACCCGGGTGCTCTAGATTGCTCTTTCCTATCAAATATCTTGCACAAGGCATGTGCATTTGTTATTTGTTGTTGATAACATCCTAAATGGGCTAACGGATCCAACACATCTGACATCACCGTCCAATTCCAATCTAGTCAAATTTTTGACCAATAACAAGACATTCTGATCAATTTGAGTAATTTATGCACAAAGTGCTTAAACATGCTTAAGAGATAATTAACCAAATCAAGGCATAATTAATAATTCCATGAAAACTTATTGAATAATTTGTTTTAGAAATAAATATTGAATATCTACATCATCAGGTGACCTCATTCCTTGGGAAGACATCCCTAGGCCATAAATGCCACAAATATCAAGATTCATGCCCTCCATGCCTCTTAATTTACCCTTATTCCAATGTCATGATGAAGATAATTAAAAACTTAATTCTAAAAAATGAATTAATCCTCAACCACAGATCTCAATCTCAGGATGGATGGTTCATGTTGATTCTAGATATTAGGAAAAATCTATAAATAGGAGGCCTTACCACATCATTTCTAAGTCTTGTTAAATGCAAAGTTATAATGTAGGATTGGTTCTAAAACATTCCTGAAACTAGTGTTACCATGCCAAATTGAGTCCAAACCAAGCCAAGCCACAAGCCAAAGGTGCCAAAGAGAGATGGAGGTAGCCAAGCTTCCATTGCCAAGGACTTCATGAGCACAAGCCGAACAAACCACTACTACAAAGGCATTTGGAGCATCCAAGGAAGGTGAAGGAATTTTTGTGTTTTATTCCTTACTTTTTAATTGTGTTTGTCATTTGTTTCTGTTAACTAAGCTCTCCCTAGTGTCTAGGCCTAGAGATATTATGTTAGCTAGTGTGTTTCTTTCATTTTGTTTTCATTTTGGAACTAACACCATACTAACCATTCTCTCTTGAGTAAAATTCCTAGATCACACTTGTTTTCATGTGTTCATATTTTTACGGCCGATGCAAAAATTTTGATAAAAAAGGGCTAGATGTCCCATATGAACCGATCCTTAATAGCCCCTGCTTCCCATGCGCTCCCCAAGTCTTCTACTTAAGTTCTGAGTCCTATGTTCTCAAGTTTCTCATGACTAATTACTTCAATTCAGAGTCCTATTTTTTAGGTCCATGACTAATTCTTCTTTGAATGGGTCCTCTCACACTGGGGATTCCACACTTATGTCCTCTCACACCCTTTAGGTTTTGTACCACGGTGCTTCTGTGCCTATCAAGTTATGTGCCATAGTCTTTCCATGTTATGGTCCTTCCATGTCGTGTCGGTCCCATGCCAAAATGGATAATACTAAGACAAAATTTGGGGCCAACATCACCCCACACTAAGTTCTTAGTCCATCTTAGACTAAGTCATGCTAGTGGCCTCTACCAAAAACTCAGGTTCCATCTGCTTGATCTCCTTCTTAACATTTTCCCAATGCGATAATGTCTCAAATACCTTGGTAGTTATTTCTTATATGGTCCCTTTCGATTTCTTGATCTACTCAGGTTAGCTAGATATCTCATTGGCCTTCTTGACCAGTTCAACTAGGGATGTGGTAACATCCTTTTGGATGTCTTCAAGTGTGGATACCTCTTTGTCAACCTATCCTCAAAGGGCTAAAAAACTTGCATTCAGATATTGATGATATGTGTTGATTGTGTCCTCCATTTCCACATCCCTGAATGCCTTGGCATGCTCAGTGCAATACTTTATTAAGAGTGCAAAATTTGCCATATGTTGCCTCTACGCTTCTTCAGCTTGGAACAGAGCCTCCAAGATTTTATTTGGGCATGTTAGTTACATAAAAATTCCATATAAAATAGGGATAACTTCCCCAACCTTTCTAGGGTGTGCTTACAGACTTCTATTGCCATGGTGAATTGCTCTGCTAGCTCTAGTCCCTCATCTTTCGGTTCAGGATACTCTTTGCATTACTTTAGTAAGGTATTCACTAGGGTTCTAACTTTATTATGGCATCCCCATCGAGAGGTACGCCATCTACCAACGTCAGTTCCTATCCTAAAATTGTTTTGTAGAGGTTTAAGGTTCTCACTTTTGCCTCTGTGGCCTCTTGGACCTGCTGCTTCAGAGCAACCACTTCCTCAATGAGTGCTTGTTTAACAACAAAATCTTAATTATACATACCCATAATTTAGGCATGTTTATTCTCTTCCATGCATGCATCAGAGTCAGACAAATTTTTTTGGTGCATTACTTCCATGGCTAACTTCAAAAAAGTTTCACTTGTTAGAAGAAGAGGATCTTTTGGGGATCCACCCATAGTGGCTTGGGCAATATAGGACCATCCGGTCCCAAGGAGAGGTTGTCTTGAGGGATTTAAAATTCTTGATGCTCAGTATACATGTCTAACATGAAGGACACTCATTTCCTTGTCTCCAAGGTTGCATCCCATAGAACAAAGTGTAGCCATAGATACAATATCCTATCAGGGATGCCAAATTGATAACGTTTGCATGGATTGGCAGATGCATCATTGTTAGGCTCTTCTACAGACTCAGATGGTTCCTTCCCTTTACTACAATCATGTTCTAAGGTGACCTCTTCCTTGGTAGCCATGGAAGTGATACCAATGACCCTTTTACTCATTTCTTCCTCACCATCCTCCTCTTCACCATAGATTTGTTCAACATCAAGCTGTGAGTCATCGGAGGTAGCTTCCTCCTCCCACACCAGGGAGGGAGTCTTCTTAGAGTCAGAATCTAATTCATGTACCTATACTTCAGAAATTTCTTGTTAGAACACTTAGCCTATGGTGTGCTACAGTGCTACTCCTGAAGTAGATTCTTTTGGAGGAGATGGTTATGGAGTAACTTTAGGGGGAGAAGGCAGAGGTGGAGGTGGAGGGACTTGAGGTGGTGGATAAGGTTAGGGAGAAGAAGGGCATAGTGGAGATGGAGAAGGTCACAATGGAGATAGAGAAGGGTGTGGTGGAGGAGGATTTGGTTGAGGTGCTGGGGCAGTATTTTGCCGCTTCTGTGGAGCCTATTATCCATTTGTGCTGACACCAAGCTCTGGCCACTTCTTCTTCAATGGGGGTGCTTTCATGAGCTTTTCCTTAGGGTCTCCACCCTAGGGATCCTTTCAGGGGCACAACATGTAAAACAAGTTGTGTAATTGTTTGACCACCATTCTCTGCTTGACCTTAATGTTTGTTAAATTCATCTCCCTCTTTTATCGATAGGCCTTCTTGCCTAGATAGACAAACATTTTTTAGAGAGTGTGTATCTCCAGATTAATATTCTCAAATTCTAAGGAAATGGGATGTGCATTGAATATTTAGTTCATGAAATCTCTGAAGTACCATGTTAATAAGGTGTATGGTAATTTTAGCCATGCATAAAGCTATTTAAAAGGGTTCATTCTGATGCGCATAAGAGAGAAGTGCTACTTCCAAACAAACTAGGCTTGCTTAGTATCCAAAGGAGGCAAATATTTCAGGATGTGCCACTCATTCCTGAATGCCTCCTTAATGCCATCAAACCAGTACCTCATCTTGATTTTGTAGGAGGGGGTGATGTGTTGAGGGAATGTGAATGTTTTATAGGATTTAGTAGGAGCCCTGTGTGTGGGAGGGTGTATCTATTTCCACACTCTTGAGCTATAATTCGGTACACCAATCTCATCATGAATCATTAAGAGAAAAACACCCCCATGGAAACCTATGCTGAGGCACCCAGTGGGTCTTCTCTGCATCCTCAATAATCTTATAGGTAAAATACATTTCCCAGTTATATTTCAATCCTTGAGTGACTTGGTGGGCTATATAGAGTTGCACCATGTCAACCTCTTTCCATCGATCAGTCCCACCAATCTTAGTCATAATGATCCATGCCACAACCCAAAGGGAAATATCCTATAGGTTCTTGATGTGCATGGCATGGCCTTACTTCTAGTACATGAGTACCATGGTAGTCTTTTGGACCTCCTCGATGTCTGTTAAGTTGTCAACCACACTCAACCCTGAGCATTGCAGTCCCATGACCTTGCTTATCCTCTTGGGCGTGATCTTCATACTATGCCCAACAAAGTAGATGTAGTCTTCATGGACATGCGAGAGAAGGAATCAAAGCACCTCCATGGGTTTTCCAAAGTATGGAAAATTAAAGAGTTGGAACAACCCTATAGATTCCATCACATTGAAGATCTTGAGATCAATTACCATTTGGTTCTTGGTGTTCAGACACTTGACTCGATAGTCAATTTAAAGCTTAACCTTGTTTCTAGGTTATCAATGGTTGTAATCAAATATTGTGCAAGTGGAGACCTTGGAGACCCAATTTTACATATGCATCATTGATTTTGGGTACTACATTTCCTCAATTAGTAATGGCAGGAGTAGGGATGATTGAGCCTTCTTTGTCGGGGATGATTTAGCCTTCTTTACTTTTGTTACACTTATTTCCTCTTCGTATGTACTCTGAACTTGTTCTACTAGAGTCTCTTCCCTAATAAGAACCATGTCTCCTCCATGCACCTCCTCTTCTTTTGGTATTTTAGGTAGTGGTTTAGTCCTTTGGGCCTTTTTATTAGGTTGCATCACCCTCTAAGGCACCTGAAAGTTGACGTGCAACCATCCAATATTTCTAAACAAATACGTGGTTACGGCTTTGGATTTTTGAGCTTGAATATCTTTTAATGGTAGACTTTTGTAACCTGTAACCTGTAAGCTCTCTTTATCATGGTTGTGTCTCAAAGTTCCCCCTATTTTACTTGGCAAGAATTGACACTTTTTGATACCTATTTAAATTGTAACTTCATATTCTGACTTTGGTATTCAATTTTTTGTCTCTGGTATTCATTTGTTGAGCTCTAGGGTTTTCTTGTTCTTAGATCTTTGGCTTTTTTAGTCATAATTAAACACAAAGGTAAAGAGTAAAAATAAGTTAACTTGCCTATTTATAGGCTCATGGGGGGTTTAACATCATTACTACCTTCCCATCACTCATCACTTCATGTCATTAATGCAGATCTTTAATGGCCATCACGCTTTGATCATTAATTTTGGTATTTAATGATTTTAATAGTTTTATCACGTCACGCCATTGGCACATTTATTTCCATATCTATTCTTTCCACATTAATGGCACATCTCATCTTGTGCCTTCCTTCGAAGTAGATGACAAATATGTCCTGCACTTTCCTTGTTGTGGAAGACAACTATCTTTCAAAATTCAAACTAATGGAGGGAACATCCTATCCTTAGGCTTCATAATTTATGTGCCTTAAATGAATTGCACACCCTTAACACTTTGCGTGCCTAGGTTCTTTGTGCCTTGAAAACTTTATGCACCTAGATACTTTGCATGCCTATGCAATCTATGTGCCTATGAATCTTTTAGTTAAAATTTCTGATCTCCTTCTACCCCACACTAAAATGAGTCATGGTCCTCGACAAAAGGAAAAACAAAACATTAACTAGAACTAAATTAATAAACATTTGCATGCAACAAAGGCAGTGCTTTTATTGAAAATAAGAAATCCTAAACTAATAGCAAAAATCTTTATTGTTTACAATACTTCAGCTATTCAAAAGTGAAATCGGCTAGAGCTAACTTCCATTATAATGCCCAAGAAGGAATTGACCATCCAACCTTTTTAACCAACATGCTCTGATAGGTCGAATGCTGTGAATGATGAAAGGACCATCTAAGTGAATTTGAAGTTTTCCAGGATGGAGTGTAAACTTAGAGTCGTGTAATAGGACCTTCACGCCTGGAGTGTAAGTTTTGTGCTTTAAGTGTCGATCATGCCATGCCTTCTCTTTGAATTTTTCCAAATCTTGACTCCAATGAGTGAGGAATTTGGTTTCATCAAGTTGTAACAAAGCATCTAAGCATAATTTCAAGTATGCCTCTTGATCTACTTGTCCTACATGCACTATACGAAGAGGTAGTACTAATAACTCAACTAGAAAGACTGTTTATTTACCATATACCAAATTGAATGGGGTAATTTTATTCATGCACTTTAAGTTGTTTAGTATGCCCATAGGACCACAAATACCTTATCATCCCAGTCTGTTCAACCAATATTACAAATATTCATCAAAGTGGTGCATAAGATTTTGTTGAAGGCCTCAACAGTGCCATTGACTTGAGGGTGGTATGGTGTCATTTTGTGGTGTGAAATCATGAACTCATTCAATAAGACACAAACTGTTTCATTCAAGAAATGGGTACCACAATCACTTGTGAAACCTAGTGGGCATCCAAACTAAGTTATGATATTTTCCCAAATGAAGTGTATAGCAGTAGCAAGAGTATAATATTTTGTTATCACAACTTCATCCCATCGTGTGAGGTAGTTAGTTGCTATGATGATGTACCAAGAACCTATTCTTTGTCTATTTAGAGTAATGGGGCTAACAAAATCAGTGGTCCATTTCTCAAATGGTTTCTAAGGAAGTATTGGTTGTAGAGGCATGGAATCTCTTCGATTAGGTTTTCCTATGTGCTGACATATACCACACTGCCTAACATATGATTTAACATATTTAAAGAGAATAAGCCACCATAATATGGCTGGTAGAACCTTACCCATGGTAGCTTCTCCAACATAATGTCCTCCGATAAATCCTTCATGAATTTCTTGAAGTACTTTAGGGCTCATGTTGTATAAAACAACATTAAAGAATCTCATCATGACCATGTTTGTAAATATCTCCTCTTATGAGTTAAAATGGTGTGGCACAAAGCATGATTTGCTTCTTGGCTTAGGAAGTGAGACAATCAAGTGCTAATCTAGAGTTTAGAAAAGCATCAATATCCTCGAGTTCCTCAGGTACATGGGTGACATGAAATAGTTGAGCAGTAGGTAACTCATCTTCAATAGTACGTGGGGGTTCTCCAGACTCAATTCGAGATAAGTGGTCAGGTCCATAATTAGCTTTCCCCGATTTCACCATGATGAAAAATTGGAACTCTTGGAATAACACTATCCAGTGACAAATCCATCCATATAGTATGTTGTCCCCAAAATAAGACTTCTCATTTTTGGGATAGCATGTGAACTATTTTGGTTCAACAGACCAAAATAATCTCTTCCCTTCTCGAAATTTGTTCTGAGCATTCAAGTTCTTCATTTTTCAAAGCTTTTATATAAATCTACGAACTCTACAGATATGTTTCTATGGACTCAGCATGCTTGAAATTAGCAGGTTCAACGGGTTCAATCGGTTCAAAGAGATCAAAAAGACTCAGACAAAAAGATGGCTTCAAACACAAGATTGAACCGTTGAACCATTGAACCATTGAACCAAAGTTGGTTCAATCAACAGGTTCAAGGGACTGCCCCAAAGCCAAAGAGCCAAGTGCCCTTGCAGAGGGTAGGGAACATTGGTTCAAGGGTCAAAGAGAAGCCAAAAAAAGATAGAATTCCTTCGGATTTGGTTCAAGGCCCAAAAGGAACAATTCCTTCAAACTTTTTGTTCGATGGAAATGACCAAGTAAAAGAGGCTGAAATAATTATTTTGGAAGTATTTTCCGCAGGAGAATGACCAAGGCAAAATTCATTCGAACATTTTGTCTGAAGGAATTCACTTGGGAAGAAAGCTTAAAGAAATTGAAACGATTGAAACGGCTAAGGAAAAGAAGCTTTCCTTCAAACGTTTTATCCGAAGGAAAAGCCCAACTGAAGAGAAAAGCCTGCAAAAAAATGCCCTATGAAAAAAGACAAGGAGATCAACAGAAGCCGCCACGTGTCCCTCATAAAGTCGAAGCAAAAGCTGCCAAGTGTCATCTGTTAGGACACAGTTTCTAATAAGTTTCAAAGATGCGAAACGTGCCACGTGTCCCATTATAACTCAATAGAGCGTGACAAGTGTCATGATCTGCATGAATCCAAAATGAGTCCCAAATGTTTCTATAGTGTTTCCAGGAGCTCGATGGAAGCCACCACATGTCATCTTTCACAAGACTCTCAAAGGTTTCTAAAGCTTCTATAAGTTAAGCAGAACACACCACATGTCCCGTTATAAATTAGTGGAATGTGACAAGTGTCTGCATCCGTGTTCCCCTTTTGAAGTTGCTCGGGCAAGAGGTGTTGAGGGTCCCATTTTTTGTAAGTTTCTAATACGGTTCATAACATCAGAACTTGCCACTTGTCAAAGACGCAGAGCTAAGGAATTCCTTCAGACTTTTTGTCTGAAGGAGATAAAGAAACAACAATGTGGACCCTAAGAACAAACTTAGTGAATAGCCAAAGAAGGAGCCAAAGGAGCCAATAGAAAGCGAGAAGATAACTCGAGAGCTCATATCACCAGGAAGAGACAAAATGAAAGAGGGAAAGGCCAAATTATCTTCAAGGGAGTTATTTCCAGTAGGTGAAATAGTGGATCAAACAGACTTCTGAGCATGCCAAATTAAGGACGTAGCCTATTTTTCTTGCATGAAGTAATGGCAAATTGGACAACCGCGCAGACATCATGAAAAGGACCAAGCAGTCCATACCAAGGAAGACACATATTAGATGAATGGACATGCCATAGTTAAGGTAGCTGCCTTGTTTTAACATGACCTTGATAGAATTGAAAATGCATTCAAGGCATTGAATGCAGCATGGGCCGTTCCATGGAACAAAGTGCTAGACCTTTCTTGGCTGCTATAAAATGTAATCTTTGATTTGATACAAGGAGATATTTTTGATCACAGAAGCATAACTCTACCTAAATTGAAAGGCGAATACTGAGACTTTGAGCTCAGATTGTTGTTCATATTATTTTATCTAAATGAGAAAGCAAGTTACTTGTAGACTTTGTGCTGTCATAACTTGTGCCATTTTAGGAGATTGTTCTTATGTCTGTCTTCTATACGCATTCTTGTTTATTTAATCTAACAAACAGAACTAGTGGAAGTGATAAGGAAGGTGTCTTGAAGCCAATTACTTTCAGACTTTGTGCTGTCATAGTTGTCTTCAGTGTGTGTTTATTTTCTATTTCTATGTAAAGAACCTTGGGATGACTTTGTGCCCTCATTATTCTTCGTATCTCACTCTTTGGGTAGCTGAAGTGGAGACTTTGTGCTACACTTCATTCTGTCGTTTATTGCACCCTATGTCATGTCACTACTTGAAATAACTCCTAATATTTCTTGCCAGAACAATTCTGAAAGAAGAGAAGTGCCTTCAGTGTTTTCACCAGGATTTTCTCTTTTGTTTGTGAACATCATCTCTGAAAGAAGAGAGATAGATGGTGTATCTTACCCCTGAGTGTTATTTTCTACTTATATTTATAGTATATAGCTCCTGCATATTCATAGGGATCCTCCCCTTGATGAGAGGAGAGATTGGTCCCCTATCGATGTAGTAAACCTGCACATCTGGCCGACCAATCTCCCTATGTTGTGGTTGAAGAGACCTATTATGCTCACCAGTTAGCTAGTTGACAAAATATTCACCCAATATTTTTTGGCGACTCCGCTGGGGACAGTAATTTTGTGAAATTTGGAACCTCAAGTTTCAGATTAAAACATCACCCATGTCTTACCCATTATCATTATAACCTTATCCATGTATTCTACTATGGAAGAATGAATTGCTCCAGTGCTTTCCCACTGGAACCGAATTCTTGATATTGCTCAGTCGACACCTGAAAATCTCAAATATTTATTCATCAACTCACAACTGCTTGAAGTGAGTTTTCTGCTGAGACTTGCTGGCCACATACATCTTGAGGCTACTCAAGACTTGGCTACTGAGGTGGAAGATGGCCTTATCTTGGTTGAAAAGATAAAGAGAGATCCTAATATAGGTAAATCCTCTTCATCTTTTGAGTATCCATCTACAGGCACCACTGATCAAATGGTGCAAAAGCTGGCAAACAAATTGCTAGCCTTGAAAAGACAAATGGCCCAAGGTATGTCTGCTCCTCCTAATTGGGATATGCCAAGGAGGACATTTCAGAACCAACCATATCAAGGCAATGCTGCTAGGAATCAAGGACATCTAAATCGCCTTCTTCCTCCACAGAGGAACCTCACCCTTGAAGCACCTCCAACCAACTCGATAGTTGGATATCTAGAAACTAAACATGATTTCTCTTTCCAACCTGAGTTTGATCAAGAAAATGATGTTGATCTCTTCACAGAGGGTCAATAAGAGTTAGCTAGCAACTCCCACATTAGTTTCCTGAATTACCAAGATGAACCCAAAAGTAAAGGTGAAGCAGTTGAGGGATCATATGCAGTGTTCACCCAGTTCAAGAACCAGTTAGCCCAGCAATCTGATAAAGATAAGATAGAGGATTTACCTCAACCAGCAATTTCAATTTCTAAACGTGGGACCACTCTGTCTTTCCAGCCAAAGGAACCGGTGATTGCTAAGAAGGTAAGTACATCAAACATCCCTACACCTTCTACTTCAAATTCACAAATCAGTCCTCCCCCCTAAAAACCAAAAGGATGAACTCCCATCCTCTCTTCCTAGTCCATTTCAGTCATTTGACATAATTGACCATGTCTAGAAAACCAAAATTCAAATGACTGAATTTGAATTCCTACAAGCCAACCCTGAGTAGTTGGACAGGTTGGTGGAGTGTGTGAAGAACACAGCTGTCCCTACAAGACAAGAGATTAGAAAGGTAACTCATGATCCCCCAAGGAACATGCCCATCCCAAACAATCTTGTCATCACTCCTCCTACTGCCCCTGGGAAAATAGAGCCTTTCTATGTTTTCCTGTTGATAAATGGTCACAAGCTGAGCAACTACATCATTGATTCTGGAGCTTCAGACAATGTCATGCCTACCAAAGTGGTAGAATCCCTTAGTCTTAAATTGACCAAAACATTTGGTAGATGTTTCTTCATGGAGAAAAAACAAGTGCCATTGCTGGGACAGATCAAGGACACCCAATTTGCATTTACGGCATTTCCAGACAAGAGAAATAAGATGACAGTTTTGGTGGCCGACGTCCCAGCATCCTATGTCATTATGCTTGGACAAATTTTTTGAAAGGATGTGGGAGGAGAATTAAGCATGGACCTATCTGAGGCAAGGGTCCCTGTCAAAGGTGTTATGAAAAGGTTTCTCGTTGAAAAGGAAGCAAAATATGTTGTCACTCAGACATCAACACCTGAAGCTCAAATTCTGTTTGAGTCTTCAGGCAGGGGTAATTATTTTTTGTCTACTGAGGATGTTCATGTTTCAACAGATAAATGTCTTATAGGTGGCGATCTAAAGATTAATTCAAACAAAATATCATAAGAATTGATAGGGTGCAATACAGATGAAAAAGGATCTTCCCTCTCTAATGAAGAAAAATCTGATAGAAGATCAGTTTCTAATGATGTTTAGATCTAGAAATTTGATGGTAGCCATTCCTCTACTGGTGCTGGAGCAGGGATGGTGTTGATATCTCCTCAAGGGGATATTCTTTCTCCACATGAATTGTAGTTCAGCAACTCCAACAACACTACCAAGTACGAATCTCTATTACTCATGTTGAAAGCTGCTCAGGATGAAGATGTCAAACTCCTTCATGCCAAAGGAGATGCCGAGCTGGTGGTTTGTCAGGTGTTGATGCTGACAATCAAAACATGTGCTGGACTGAACCAATAGAACAACAAGCTATGGTAGTGTACCATACTGCTGCACTCCAAAGTTAGCAAAATGAACTCTTCGCTGAGAGTGCAAAGATTTATGGTTTTCAGATTGGAGACCACATCTTGCCATGGCGCAAGAAGAGAGAACCAAAAGGAGTGCACAATAAATGTGATACCTAGTGGATAGTTCCATTTGCACATCACCGATTATGGGGACAAAATGGTTTCCTACTGGTTTATCAGGATGGAACACCATTTTCATTGTCTCATAATGGGTAGCATCTGAATCACTTCAATTCTTGAAGTATTAGATAAGTTCACCTGTACATATGTATATTTATATAGTCTTTATTTCTGCTTTATGTCATTCATTTTCATTTTTTGGAACCTTTCTTTTTGGATAGCATGACTCCATATCCCAATGGCATACTTCAAGGCACTAGAGATTTTGGCTTCTACTCCCTCAGCTATGTTCCAAGTTTTCAACTGAAATAAGTTTCTCAACTGGAGCCAGCTGTTGTCCCCAAAAATAGACTTCTCATTTTTGGGACAACATGTGAACTATTTTGGTTCAACAGACCAAAATAATCTCTTCCCTTCTCAAAATTTATTCTGAGCATTCAAGTTCTTCATTTTTCAAATCTTTTCCAAAAATCTACGGACTCTATAGGCTTAAATCTACGGACTCTGCAGATATGTTTCTATGGACTCAGCATGCTTGAAATTAGCAGGTTCAATGAGTTTAATCAGTTCAAAGAGATCAAAAAGACTCAGACAAAAAGATGGCTTCAAATGCAAGATTGAACTGTTGAACCTTTGAACCAAAGTTGGTTCAATCGGTTGGTTTAATCAGCAGGTTCAAGGGACTGCCCCAAAGCCAAAGAGCCAAGTGCCCTTGCAGAGGGCAGGGAACATTGGTTCAAGGGTCAAAGAGAAGCCAAAAAAAGATAGAATTCCTTCGGATTTGGTTCAAGGCCCAAAAGGAACAATTCCTTCGGACTTTTTGTCCAATGGAAATGACCAAGTAAAAGAGGCCGAAAGAATTCTTTCAGAAGTATTTTCCACGGGAGAATGACCAAGGTAAAATTCCTTCGGACATTTTGTTCAAAGGAAATCTCTCGAGAAGAAAGCTCGAAGAAATTGAAATGATTGAAATGGCTAAGGAAAAGAAGCTTTCCTTCAGACATTTTGTCCAAAGGAATTCCTTCAAACTTTTTGTCCAAAGGAAAAGCCCGACTGAAGAGAAAATCCTACAGAAAAATGCCCGTTGAAAAAATACAAAGAGATCAACGGAAGCCACCACGTGTCCCTCATAAAGTTGAAGCGAAAGTTTCCAAGTGTCATCTACCAAGAAACATTTTCTACTAAGTTTCAAAGCTGTGGAATGTGCCATGTGTCCCGTTATAACTCAGCGGAGCGCGATAAGTGTCATCATCCGTATGAATCCAAAATGAGTCCTGAATGTTTCTACAGTGTTTCCAAGAGCTCAGTGGAAGCTTCCAAGTGTCATATTTTGCAAGACTCTCAAAGGTTTCTAAAGCTTCTATAAGTTAAGTGAAACACGCCACATGTCCCGTTATAACTCAACGGAACGTGACAAGTGTCTGCATCCGTGACCAATGGCCATTCTAAATGCATCAACATGGATGTGGAATGGTTTTGTCTAATCAAGAAATTGGAGGATAAGAGTGGTGACTAATTTATCTTTGTGTGTTTCAAAATATTTTTTGTAAGAAGTCATCCATATGAAATGCTCATTATGCTTTAGAATTTCCTTGAGGGACATGTCAATCTTTGCATATCCATGGATGAACTTTCTATAGTAACTGGTATAGACCATAAAGGCATAGACCTCAAGTTGAGTCTTGGGTGATGGGAGGTGAAGAATAATAGATACCTTCATCAGGGCTACCAAAAGATCTTCCTTACAGATAATATGTCCTAATAGCACACCAAATGATGTAGTAAATAAGCACTTATTTAAGTTTAAAGATATTTGTAAGACCTGACAACGCTCAAACATAAGCCTCAAGTTAGAACAATGGTCCTTGACCAACCCATAAACTATTTAATCATCCAAGTAAACTTGAATAAACTTATGGATGCAATCCCTAAAGGCTTCAACAACTATGCGTGAGAACATAACTAGGGCATTCTTCAATCTAAAGGGCATGATAGTACACACAAAATATTCCCAGTCGATGTAAAACATTGTCTTCGATTGGTCCTTTTTAGCTATCTTTACCTGATGGTATCCTAAGAACCATATATGAAGTTATATATCTCACATCCAACAACACCTTAAAGGATTTCCTTGATGAAAGGCATTGGGAAAGGGTCAATGATACAAGATGCATTAAGTATTCAATAGTCCACATAAATTTGGATGCATCTAGATTTTTTTGATACTAATCACCACTAGACTAACCCATTCAGATTCATTGATGGGGGTGATTATTTCAATGCACAACATACTATCAATTTACTATTTGATGCATACTTATAGATTGGGATTCATTCTATATGGATGTTTTTTGACTGGCTGAGCACTGTCAATCAACTTGATATGCATCTTTCCTAAAGATGGGGGGAATCCCTTCATTTCACTATAATTTCTTGGAAAGACATCTTGATATTCATTTAACAACTAAAATATCTTTGAAATCTCCATTTCAATCTAGTAATTTCCTACCGTAGCCATCTTTCGTTCTTGATCTATGTTGATGTTATACTGAATAGTATGAATGGGTCTATTGTAAGGGTTTTCTAGATTGGTGACAATATCACAAACATATCTTGTGCCATAGATCATAGGGACATCCAAATGGGTTGTCAAAGGGTCATGTGATTTGGATCCTTCACCTTCTTCCACATGAAACACTAGCTTCTATTTACGTAGATGTATTTCTTCACATCGATCTTGATCAAGGACTGGTTATGGTGTGGAAACTTGTGCTAATAATTCATTGAAGAGATACAAAGGTTGATCAAGAACATGATGGATATTATATAGATGATCTTCAATGGGACTTGGGTCACCAACAATCACTTTGTATATGGCTTGGAGGGTGAGGCACAAATCCAATCTTGGAGAAGAATAATATAGGGTTGATTTCATGTTTTCCTTTAATAATGCCAAAATCGAGTTCCCATGTGTCATTCTTCATGAACATACCATGAGCTTACATAAGTATGTAAATTTCCATAGAATGCATGCATCCAAAAATACTTTGATAGGTATAAGTCTTCATTTTTCCACATTTTCTTGTAAGCTTCTATATAGGGTTCAAGTGCTAGTACTCCATTATTGTTGATTGCTCCCCTAACCTTGTTGTCATGATGGAACTAATGATGAAAGTCAGAGCATACTTGGTCCCACTAAAGGAGTCGCTCATGATGGGTTCACCACCATCTTTCAGCTGTACCATCTAAGAGATGAACTAATGACCTCATACGATCACTTTTGGTGTCATAGAATTCTTCAAGGCACTATATAGAGTCATGTACCTCTATTTGTCCATGACCTTATGGAGCCTCATTCAGTATTTCAATCGGTGCCTCTATGATGGATCCCCTCATGTCTTGACTGGTGATTAGGTGCACAAACTTGTGACATTTATGAAATTTGCATGGAATGGTCTCATGACTTCCAATTGTACTACACACTCTTCCAGTGAGGTCATAGTTGCTATGTACCAAGTAATTACAAGCATTGTTTGTAGTGTTAGAGAGGGATTGTGTGTCCAACCATGTGAGGATGCCATCAGGAGTTGGATATCTTTTCCCATCATCTCTAGCAGTGATTAATGTCTTCTTCCACATTGATATATTCTATATAATGGGGACCCTATGTTTGATCCAAGGGAACAACAATGTGTTGGTCAGTGTTCTCAAAACTAATATACCACTTCTTAAAAATTAGATCTATATTATTTTCATATCACTAGGGCCATCCCAATAGATCTGGAAAGTCATCTACCTCATCTAATTCAATAACCTTAAAATCTACCTTGAAGGGTACTCCAAGTATTTCAACCATGGCATTCTTGAGGACACCTATTGCTAAAGCATGAGTCTTGTTATCCATGAACAACACATGAGGTGTTGGATGCAATGCTAGAATAGACATTTTTTACCAAGCATCTTTAGTAAAGACATTCACTTCTACACTAGTGTCAACTAGTATGTCCTAGATTACCCATCCATCAATGGTTGTGTTGACTAGTATCTTTTGGGGGAAAATAGGGAATAGGAGTGTCTTGACTTTGAGCATGATTAAATAAATGATCCTCAGTCTATCAAGTGACTTGAGGTTGATCATTTTTTGGTGTTTGTGCTTAATTATTAAGCCAAGTGCTCAGCTGGGGGATAATGTCCTTATCCAACATGCATTTGCACATTTCCCAGAAGTCATCACGCATGACATTTTATGGTGCTACCCTTTGTTTAGCAGCATGCTGTGTTGCTTCTTTATCTTTAATGAATTTAATCTCTCCCTAAATTTCTCATACCAATACCATTGTATCTTGGAGGACATCCCTTTGTTACTGGGCATCAAAATAATTTTTTGCTCATGGTTCTTCATTCTAAAATGTTTTAGTAGAATTTGAGATAGATTGAGACTATCCTCCGCTACGCATGGTAATATTCACTTGTTGAATAGTTAAGGTGTATAAAAGCATGCACCAATGTATTTTCTCAACTTGTATCATATCGACACCCATTTAATTTCCCTCCTTAGTAATATATGTTGCCAAGTCAGGACACTCTTCCAGTCGATGGTCCTTTTTACAAAAAGCACATGTAGGGTAGTCCAGATAATCTTTGATAGTGGTCTGGGAATCCACATTTATAACATGTAATAAGCAAGAAACAACTACCTCCTCATCCTTTTCCTCTTCTTTGACCTTAGTAGCCACAATTATCTTGGTTGTTGGCTATAGAAGTCTAGCACTTATCACGTGTTCATGTTTCATGGATGTCACTGATCAATTGACAATCATTAGTGTCATGAGTGTAAGCATCACATATCTTACAGTACTTGGAAACCTTAGTGTGCATAGCTCATTGTAGAAGAGGACAATATCATGCATCATGTTCCTCATGATAGATTTCATACATCTGTTTACGTATTGCATGGATGTTCTTGTATAGGTAGTTACTCCATGTATGCCCTTCAGATTCATAGTCAATACATCAAACACCACTGTGTGTATCATGTGCACTATTTGTTGTTAACTTCTCAATATATTCCATGGATGATATCTAAGCTTCCATAAATGGAATGATCCCTATATCGACACTTCCAACTACTTCAGCACGCAGGGCAGCTTCCAAGGCTTTGCATGGGTTAATGAAAGTCTTCTAAGATAATGTTTGTCAAAAAGGTAGTTATAAACCTCCCATGAACCATTGTGCATGTTGTGCATCATTAATTTCAAAGGATAAATTTGATAAGAGCATCATAAACTTTGTGTCATACTCACATACACTTTCAGTAAGTTCTTATTTGATGTCCTTCAACATGGCTATGCTTTGTTCAAATTATCGAATGTTAAACTCTTGAAGAAATGTTATTTTAAGTTGATCATAGTCGACAACAGCTTGTTGAGAATTGAAATTTCTATACCATTTGTGCACGTGGTCGAAAAGTGTAGTTGCAAATTGTGTAGCTTTACACTCAAAAGAGTTGATACCTTGTGCCCTCCAAATAAGTTCACATTTTTGAACATGCTCAACTAAATTCTTCATGCCTCAATGTTCTGGTAAATGAAGCATCATTTCATAATATACCATTGTTGGCTAAGGTGCCTGAACTGGTGGTTGTTGAGAGCCTCTATCCTCTATCCCTTGAGGGGGAAGTCCACTACCTCCTCTTGTGCCTCCACCTAGTCTGACCCTAGCACCTACAACAATAGTGATCATGATATGGGGTGCGGTAGCTAGTTGATTAACCACACTTGGGCCTATACTCTATTCACTCTGAGGGCTAGGTCCTCCAGGCATCCCAAATTATACCATGGAATTACTTTGAAGAGGGAAGGAAAATGTTAAGTTTGTGTATATGTTAAATGGATGACTTTTAGTATCCTTTACTTGCTTAGTCTCTGATTCAATTCTATATGTATCCCAATTATGTATGCGTACTTTCTTTAATTCAAGAGCATGAATGCACATTATGGTTGGGTATCCTGGTTGGTTGAGACTTGGTTCTTTGGTTGCCACCATCCAACTAGTTTCTCCTTTGTATGATATTAGAGGCATAGGGCATGGCTCAAAAGTGATGGGGTCCTCTTTGCATGTCTCCGCTTCCCTTTGGATCCTAACAACACTTCCTAAGGCTCCTTGGTCCCTTTATGTGCCACTAACTCCCATAATCCTATGCTGAGCTTCATCATACTTCTAGTTCCACAATACCTGCTGACTGGCTACCATTCTAATCCCACAATCTTTTACCAACTCTTCTCCCCTCCCAAATGTATGACTCATGCACAAAAATATTTAGCTCTCCATTAGCATAGTCTCAAGTTTTAAATCAATAAATAACTTCTTTATTTCTAAGGAAAAAATGTCTAATGTAATGGCCACATGGTTCTTAGAGGAATTGGAACTTGGCTTCTTCAGGACATGAATAAGTGGTTACATCATACTCTAGAATGTAGTTGTTTAAAATTCCTTTCCACCAAATTTTAATAGCTCTAGTCCACAGGGTTCCAAGTCGTGCTAAAGCTCTTTGTTGTTATAGGGTCCAAGATTGTCTTATTCCAAGGTTCTGGGACCATCCTTGGGCATATGCAAAGAGCCAAGTGTGCATGTGGACTGGAAGTTTAGCAAAGAAAGTTTCATACAATGTGCTATAGAGATTTTGGTCTACCCACTGTCGTGTAGAAACAACTGGTTCAAGATAGGGAACTACAAAATTATCTTTAACTTTGGTAATCCATTGTTCTATATTCTCAAGAGTGATGGGCTCAAACATTTTCCATGACTAAGTAGCAAGTGTTATGTGTCTCGACAATGAAACCAAAATGTTAGGGTTTTTATAGTTATTATAGCTTCGACGCTAGAGTCTAGCCAAATGAGCTAGTGTATTGGCCCTTTCACGTAAGATCGTGGTCTTGCACGCTCACTAGAAGCACACAACTGGAGATCGGTTCTTGTAGGTTTTGTTACTCAGTGTTATTGCCTTAGTCACATTCTTCATTTTATGTATTTAAATAAATACTATGTAAAATCACAACTAAACTACTTTGATTCTAATGTTTCCAAACATGGCTACCATGATTACAAACTATTGCTATCACTAGTTAATGTTATTACTAAGAAAAAGAAAAGGCCAATTAGATTCCATAATAAGTTATATTAATTAATCTCAACTTAACACATCACATTTAGCTGTCATGAACACATGAAAATTATATAATGTTTGTAACTCATACATTAAGTGAGAGCATCCAAAAATCCACCAACTAACCAACAACCCATAAATTACAATAGGTGTATTTATACTTGTTTATCCCTAACCAAGTGTTTGCATCATTAATAGAAAAAATAAATAACCAACAGACTCTTGACAAACTAAGAGTCATGGCTCACAATCAACTAACTTTGCCTGCGGACTTAGGCCTTTATGCCCCTATATACTTGCACTATGCTGGATTCTTGTTGCCATGTGTTCATATTTTTATGGCTAGTGTAAAACTTCCAATCGAAAAGGGTTAGTTGTCCCATATGAAATTCTTCTTAACTACCCCCGCTTCCCATGTGCTCCCCAAGTCTTTCACTTAAGTTTTGAGTCCTATGTTCTTGTGTTCCTCGTGACTAATTACTTCAATTATGAGTCCTATGTTCTTGGGTCCTCATGACTAATTATTATTTGATTGGGTCCTCTCATGCTGGGATTAGGTGCCTTTGTCCTCTTGCACCCTATAGGTTTCGTTCCATAGTGATTCTGCACCTATTAAGTTCCATGCCATAGTCTTTCTGCACTATGGTCCTTCCACATCGTGTTGGTTCCGCACCATAATAGACAATACTTAGCCAAAATTTGGGGCCAACATCCTCTTTCTCCACTTTTATAATTCCACACCATGTTTCTTTGATTAACACTATAACCCCTCCATGTCCTTTGCCATTTTTGATCCTTTCACTCCAAACTGATATTTTCATATATCCTTTAAAATCTGAAACTTTACAGCATTCATGTTCATGAGTTAATGGGGATAAGATTTCACAAAGGAAGCATTTGTGTAGATGCAATATTTTATGGATCTCTCTCTAAAAGGCACACGAACCTTGCAAAGGAGAAACATAGTCTTAAATTAATTCATAACTTCGGAAGACGGTGAACACAACCCTGTGAAGTGAACATTGCGGCCTCTTCGCAGTCCCTTAACACTATGACCATGACATAACATGTGTGGCCTCTCACAGTCATTTAATATTGTGACTCCAAACACTTCTATCTATATGAATGTAGTTGTGGGACTCACTTGTAATGTATCATATTATTATAAAAATGTGAATATATATGTATGTATGTATGTTATAGTTATGAACATAATATTTATAATGATTGCAGTTGCAAAATTCACTGTGATCTCAACACAATGTTTATATTTTGCATTTAGTGCCATAATTAATGAACTTCATTATGGCCCATATATATATATATTGTTGTGAACATAATATTTATATGATTATGGCAACAAAATCAGCTATGATCTCAACACAATATTTATATTTTTCATTTAGTGCCGTAATTAATGAAATCCATTGTGGCATATAGAAATGAACTCCATTGGAAAATATTTAGGTATTTATAAGTAAGTCACATACTCGTACTTGGGCTCAAAATTTCTTATGTGCATTTTTGCATTGAACTGCTAGAGGAAGAGGACATCCAAGTTCCGTCATGATTATGTTTTAGCTCCATTGATGGTATATGTGTATCCTCTGGAGGGACACTTAGAGAATGTATTGATGTAGTCAAATGAAGTGAAAAGGTTGTTGCAGTTGGTATAAATTGTTCACCACTAGAATGTATTGAGGATGCTATTCAAATCATCTGAAAGGTAAGTTTAATGTAAATGTAAAGTACATTATTTATAATTTTAGAAGAATACTTGAGTGATGTTTGCATTGTTCTAATTGAATATTGCCATCAACGTCTCAAGTATTTATGAACATATCAAAGCATACCCCACATAAGAATTTAGTGAATGGAGGAAACCAATAAAGCAATAGTGGTCTATCAAAATAGTGGAGAAATTGGGATGGCAAGGTAAAGTAGTGGTTGTTGAGTTTTAAGATTATGTCTCAAAATTGGTTTTATTTTTAATGAGTAGATGAAATTGGAGGTTCTATCTATGGTTTATATTTTGAAGCCTTCTTGGAGGTGATTTCGATCTTGTGAAATTTACTAGGAAAAATGAAGAACATGCCACATTTTCTTAGTTATTTTTCATAATAAAAATATTATTATGTGTGTGTATAGTTGCTATTAGCTTTCATCATCAATTTTGTAAGATTGTAGGCTTGTGTAATATTTGGTTGTTTCAAACTAGTTTTACCTGCCAAAGGTTTACTGTAATCTCACATTTTTAGATACCTGATTTTTCAAACTTCAGTGGTTAAAAGCCAAATACCAAATCATCAGGTTATATTTATTTTATGTATTTGTTTTGATCCCTGCCATAATGGTTTGCGGCAAAAATTTATCCAAAAAACAAATAAGGATGATGTACTAATAATGTGAGGAATGTCCTATTGTAAAATTATCAAAAAAACAAGGAGGATGTACAAATAATATGAGTAATGGCTTGTTGGAAACTTAAGGAAAATAATCATGCCATGCTGAATAAAGAAAGAACGATGTTACCGAATGCTACATATTAGCTTGTCGGATATCATATGAAACTGCCTTGGATTTAAATATGTAGGGGATACTATGGGGATACTCCTAAGATACGTGAATGGGCTTGTGGATATCCCTGGATACGTCCTGTGACATCTCCAGGCATATCTATAGGGCCAAACATGTAATCTGAGAATATTTGTACAATATACCTATAAAAAAACATTGATTTTTTTCAATTTCACCTAATGAAAAGTCAATCACAGACTTAAAAATATAATTAAAAATAAACTAAAGTGGATTCTAAACCCTAAAATCAACTTTCACACTCATTTTATTAAAAGTAAACAACAACAATGTATTTACCTTTCATTGCATTTTTACCTCTCATTGCACATTTGTTCTTTCATCTTGGTTTTTTCAATTGCATAGAATTGAAACTTCTTCCCTTCGTTAATCTTACACTACTATCAGTACTCATTTGGTGCCAAGGAGTTTAAGGAGCTTACAAAGAAAAAGGTTTGCTAATTTACGCCAGGTTTTTAGTTTTGAGGTTTTAAAAAAAAAATGTTGATAACTGGTTATAAATTTTATTTGGTTATTTTGTTAAGTTTTAACCATTATTTCCACAAATACCAAAAGCTTTAAGTTTTAATATCAATATTATTATTTTTTACCGGGGGGTATAGGATTTGCTAGAATGTCTCAGGCTACAAGTGTTAGTTTGGTGGGTCAAGGGATAGCTTTAGACCCGATCCACGAGCACCTCTTTGGAAGTATGTGACAATGTTAGAACAACTGCCAGGTGGAGGGTGTTTCCTTTGGATTTGCTCAAAATTTAATTTTAAATACAAGAGCTCATACATTTGGGTAAAATCTCATTTTTATGTAATTTCTAGCATTGAAATCAAAACTTATGGTGGGATAAGTATAAATGGAAAGCTAGGAAAGGGATTGCCACATGCAATAATCCTTGCATATGCCAAAGAGTAAGAAGAAGTAGATGCCATTGATGGGTAAAGAACGAAGCATCCTAAATTGGAAAGAAAGGATTGCCACTTGTTGATCTTTCTCATGCTAATATGGGGGCCCAATCACACCCATTTCTTGATACACACATCATGGCCTAGAGGAAGAGGATTCACCTCTTGGTTGCAAGAGAAAAAAAGATGTAAACCGATTGGAAAGTTCATTCCAAAATGAGTCCAAGGATAACAAAATAGAGTATTGCATGTTATCTTTACGCATGTGGGTTGCCATTTAATTTTTTTATATCACCATACTGACATGATATGGGGAGATATATTAATGATTCCCTTAAAAATATAGAGGGATAGATTTATACCCAATCCAAGAGCACCTCTTTGGCAGTATGTGATTATGTTAGAATAACTACCAGTTAGAGGGTGTCTCCTAGATTACACACAACTTGGGAAGTCCAAGTATGAGAGTAGCAAGGTCATTGCTACTATTGACATAACCTCTATTGGGTATGAGTGCTTTGTCAACACACACTTAGGTTTGGACACCAACCTTCTTGGAGAAACTAGTGGTGCTGGGCCTCCTATCCAGCCCATGGGGGTAGGGAATCCTAATGTCAGATTTGAATTTAGGCATAACATATATTCTCAGGCCAAACATCATCCTTATCCATCATAGAGGAGTTATAGGACCTCTTGACTGGGATCTCCATTTGGGACCTTCTTCACTTTTGCCCTGGGCAAAGGGGCCTCATCTTTGATGAGCTTGGTCTCTCTCATGAGGGTTTGCTATGTGATGACGTCAAAGTGTTGTTCAACTCTGATACACATGAACACCCTCATCCTCCCAGCTTATCTTTTGCCCCAACCTCTTTTCCAAACACTTTAGTTCTTGAAAAGAGGGCTCGATTCCCTCTCTATATTGAGACTTTCATTGATGATTTCCATCTGAAGTAGTGAATTATTAGAGTTTCTCAACAATGAAATAGTTATGCCAATGGGGAACGTGATGATCTAGGTCAAGTTTGGCCCCAAGATAGTCAGGTTCAAGTTTTGTGTGTTAGACCTTGACATTTCATACAACATGATTATTAGCCATCCTTGGATGAAAGCCATGCAAGTTATCGCATCAACCATGTTTTGCATGGTGCAGTTTGTGCATGAAGGTGAGGTTCACACCATGGAGGCTGACCCAAATCCCTGGGCATTGCTTTATGTAAAGACAAAGCCCTCATATGAGGTTTTGGCTATCTCCTCATAGAGCTCTATGGATTCCCACCCTCTCCCTATTATTGAGTTTCATTTTATCAAGGATGGGCATTGCGATCTGACTAGGTACCGATCCACATTCATTCCTTTAGAGTCCAACACACGTCGACCAACTCTTTCCACTCCACAATGCCAATGCAACTTATCTCTTCTCGGTGACTTCTTTTAGGATGTCTCCCCAAATGTTGAGCTTCCCCTCATGTCATGATTTTCTCATTAGAGTATAGGCTTTCTTAATGCATCTCCTATTGAGACTGCTAGAGGAGCTGAACCTGATCTCAAGTGCTATTTCATCATGTTACAACACACAACCTATTTAAGGAGAGAAAGGATTACGCCAAGCTCATGCAAGCTTGAATTAAATATCATTATCCCCTTGATCATCTTGGTTTGGATGTCTCTCTCATGGATGGAGCAACCCCAAACATTCCTATGGTGAATGTCCTGGTAGTTGAACCCGAAGTGTTAGATGAGTCACTTCCTCCCACACCTGAGTCTTTTAAGGCAACACTATGTATGTTGAAGGATCCATAGATGTCAACCTTGGCACTTTAAAAAGGTCTAAAATCATCAAGATCAGTGCTAGCCTTGCTCCAAAGGAAAATGATGTTTTGGTCAGCTTCTTATGTAAATTTTAAAATGTATTCATTTGGGAATATGTTGATATGAAGGGCATAGATCTTGACATAATTGTCCATAATCTTGTTATGAATGAGGGACCTGGCCCGTTCTCTAAAAGTAATGACAAAGGGCTCTTAAATTTTCCTAGTTGTTAAGACAGAGATTGAGAAACTCGTATGAGTTGGCTTTATCCAAGCCATTAACTACCCTCAATGGATTTCCAACATTATTCTTGTTCTCAAGAGGAATATAGCTATTCAGATTTGCATCAACTTCTAGGATCTCAATATGGCTTGTCCAAAGGATAACTTCCTACTCCTTTGATATACAAGATTGTTGATTCCATCATTGGCTTTGAGATCATGTCCCTCATAGATAGGTTCTTTAGGTACAACCAAATCTAGATTACACTTGAAGACTAGCATAAGATGATGTTCACTACCCCATGGGGTACCTTTTGTTAAGCCATCATGCCTTTTGGTATGAAGAATACTGGGGACATGTATCAATGTGCCATGACCCACATTTTTCATGACCTTATCCACAAGATTATGGAGTGCTATGTTGATGACTTCCTTGGAAAATTTTATAAGTGGGATGAGCATGTTTGAAACTTTAGGATCATCTTTGAGCATCTCTAAGAGTATCACATTAGTCTCAACTCTGAGAAGTGCATTTTTATCGTTTCTACTAGAAAGCTTCTCAACTTCCTTATTTTGTAGAGGGGCATTGAAGTGGATCTTGAGAATATCAAGGTGATCCTTGAGATGCCTCCAACATGTAATCTTGTTCAGTAGCAGTTCTTCCTTAGAAAACTCAATTTTCTCAGACATTTTCTTGAGTATGCTCATAAATACATACCCCTCACATGTCTCCTATGCAAGAACACTTTATTCTTATGGTTTGATAAAGTCCAAGTGGTTTTTGAAGAATTGAAGCGTATACTTCATAATCCTCCCATCCTGATGGTACCCATTAAGGGGTGTGAGTTCATCTTATACACTTTTGTCACCAATATTTTCATCGGGGGCATGTTTTGCCAAAAGGATGACACTAGTAGGGAGAGAATTGTTTACTACATCTCTCACATGCTGGTTAGACCTGAACTCAACTACTCTCTTGTTGAGCATCAGTGCCTCTCTCTCATCTTTACTACCAAGAATTTGAGACATTACATGTTTGGCCAAATTACCAATGTGATTATCTAGTTTGATCCACTCCACTACTTATTCAACAAGATGCATCTTGCTGGTAGGACTATGAGGTGGATCATGCTTCTTCAAGAGTTTGACCTCTGCATTGTTAACCAAAAGTCCACCAAGGGATTGGTTGTGGCTGACCAACTCGTTGAGTTCCCACTACCGAACCCTAGTGCATAATTGGTTGATGATGCCTTTCCTGATAAGATGGTCTACTTGGTCGACCGTGCTAAGGTCTTTGAGTGTGATTGGTATCAAGACATTGTTTATTACCTTAAGGACCAATCTTATCCCATTGATAATACTTCATAGGAGTGCTTTGAGATCTATAAACTCATCATCCACTATGTCATCATTAGAAACATCTTATTCAAGAGGGGTCTTGATGGTGTGTTTATGCAATACCTCACCCCCAAGGATATTCCTCTCACATTGGAAGAGTCTCATGAGAGCATTTGTGGTGGCCACTAAGGAGGGAAAGCCACTGCTCAATGTATTATCAGGATGGGCTATTAATGGCCCACTCTTTTTAAAGACATAATCAAATATTATAAGAAGTGTAAGATATGCCAAGTCATCAAGGATGCCATCAATGGCCCTACTGACTTATTGCACTCTATTTATGCCCCTTGGCCCTTCTCAATTTGGGCTCTCAACTTCATCGATGAGTTCAAACCCCACTTTTTTTGATGGCCATCACTAGTTCATCACCGCCACTGACTATTTTATGAAGTGGGTTATGGCCATGCCTCTTAGCAACATGTGTGGGAAGACTATAGCCAAGTTTGCCTCGAACCAACTTATTTGTAGGTTTGAGGTTCTTATTATGATTATGGCTGATAATGGCCTGGGTTTGTAAAGCCCAAAGATGCATGAGCTCACTGAATGCTTTAGGTTCATGCTCTGATTCTCCTATACCCATTACCCCTAGGGAAATGGTCAAGCATAATATTCAAATAAAACTTTGAAGAAGATGCTTCTCTGTATCATTGCCCAGTCTAAGAGGGACTGGCATCTCATGCTCTATACTATCCTTCGAGCCTATCGTACTAGCTTTTGAATGGCCAAAGGGAAACCCCATACTCACTCATGTATATATTTGAGGTTGTTCTTCCCTTGGAGGTCTTAATCCATTAATTATGGGTTAAGACATTTAGATCTTTCTGATAAGGAAGAACATGCTACTCACCTTGTCAAGCTTGAGCAATTAGATGAGCGATGCCTAGCTGCTCTTGAGCACAACCATGATTACTAGCACCATCAACACCATCAATTCAATAATTTGGTGTGCTCTCATCAATTCAAGGTAGGTGATACAATCCTCTTTCTTGACAAAGAGCATCGTAAGAAGGGAAAACTCATGCATAAGTGGTTTAGCCCTTTTGTTATCACTACCTCTTTAAAGAATAGGGCTTATCATATCTCAACCCTCAAAGGAGAGCCCCTAAAACACCTGATCAATGGGTTCCACCTCAAGACATTTCATCTCTAGGGCTTGTGTGGTCCTCCAAGAAAGTCACCTATGGTGGTAAGGTAAGCCTTTTCTCTCTTCCAGCACCACTAACCTCTATGATGCTTGTATACATATGTGAACATGGGTTCTTTATTATCAATTCCTACTATCTAATCACATTGTATCTATTAGTATATATTAGATGAAGCATACACATCACACACAAAATCATACACACACATGTGCTAATCATGAGAAAGAGTTGTATATATATCACAAAAAAATACATGTTTTTTATCTAGGTACATCACATGGCTTCCTCTAAGCCTGAGATCACAGTACCCAATACAAGTCAACCTATGATTGGGATAAATCTATGGTAGTCATGCCTCTGGTAGAGACCTCAATCTCTACCTAACAACTAACTAAGCCACCATCTGCTCTAGGGATGCCAAATGATCTACCCTATCTCTAGGCATGTTTGCTCCTCTCATCTACTCTCAGGTTATACTAGCCCACAATTGATCTATCTCAACCTCTATTCTAGCTAGTCATACCTTAACTCATGGTAAAATTGTCTCATGTTGTGCTATAGTTATCTCTAGTCATGTTGTGGCTACTTTGTGCCATGTTAAATTTACCTCTAGCTGTGGTATCCTATATTGTGCCCTTGCTAGCTTGAGTGAGGCTCGTGCACTCACTTTCCAGAAGTGAGTATGTGGCTTTAACCCTATTGGTAGATTCAACACCCACTCCATTAATGGTGTTGATACCACTTCAAGGAATAGTTCCCTTAGTATTAGGTCCACCTAGGGTCCAATCTAGCTAGGCTAGTATCCTGCACACACACATAGGGCACATATGTTAGTTGCATATTAGCTCTCATTTAGGATGAGTACCAAGATAAAGTGCTAACTAGAAAATACATTTATCTTACTTGGTAGTGTTGATGGCCTCTATAACCCTTCTGTAGGTCGTGCTCCTCCTGGTGGTTGTGGTCTTTGCTATAATGGCCTCTCTCTACTATTTCCCCCTCGCTCTATCTCAACTACCTATCATGCTCAGCCCTAGTTATCCTAAGTTAATCCCATCTCTCTCTCATCACCAGAGCCTATCTCCCTAGATGATGGTATGGCCCCTGTAGACCTTAGAGCTCCTCTTGTCCCACATAGGGCTCTACCCTTGTATCCTTTAGCCACACTATGGATTTGTAGGGATCATAAATATAACTAACTACTACATTTGGATCCAAGGTGGTTCACATAGGCCCAACTCTCTCTGTGAACCATGTAGCCCATGTAGTGCCCTCCTCTAGTGTAGGGTACACATTGTTGCCCCATGATGTCCTCGACCATGTCAGTGGGAGCCTATCATAAGCCTAGGACATGAGTAAGTTGGGTGGTGTCAATCTACCCACCCCTATGCACTATATGTGATCCATTTACTGGTACAATCTCCCTAGGATATACTAGCCCTAGGCATATCTTTGTCCTCCCTTTGCACATTGGACAACTCCTATCAAGAGAGTGGTAGTCATCTTATACATTGGCTAGTATAGAGCCTCATAACCATAGTCCCTGGTATCACTATACTGAGAGTGGGTACCCTCGGCAATAACTATTTGATCTACACTCCATGGCTATTTTCTTAAGGGTAGGGCCACACCAAGTAGATCTCTATTGCAGCTATATCCTATAGTTGTGTTAGATTTATCTCTCTACCCATAAGCTCCACCTTGTAGAGCTGGTAGGTGTCTTCAATGCTGAGGATAACCTCTAGCTCAGGCCCTAGCAGGAACACATGTCTTTCTGATACCCATGTGGTCACTAACAAGTTCACCAAGTCCCTAGAGTAATGTAATGAGGGAATGTGTACTAGTCTCCAAAGTATTGCACTTTGTAGATGATCTTAGTCTTCCACAAGTAGAGAATTTGCCTCCTTGACCAACCATGATGGGACTCTCCTGGTTGGTCACCTCACATGGTCTATCTCTCTATGTTGGCTGCTCTTGCACCTGTGAAGCCTCTCCCTCCTCTAGGATGTTAACTCCTCCATGTGTCTACACAATTAAGCAAATAGCAAATGAATTAGTTTTTTAGCTATGAAATGAGTAAATGTTAGTGAAAAATTAAATTTTTTTATTGATTTTACTTATTTCTTCTCTCTCTTTCCTATTTTGACCCCTTTGGGACCTCTTGGGCTCTTTTGAGCTCATCGAGGTCTATCTTGGGGCCTCACTGCCCTAGGTCATATCTTTATGGGTAAAGTCATGGCCTAGCAATGATCCAAGACATGGATTTTATGGCCTAGTAGTGCCCAAGTCGTGGGGCATCTTGGGGAGCCCTAAGGCTCCCCATTTTTTACTCCATAGGCCACGAATTGAGCCCCTATTGGTCTTGTTTTCTTTGGCTTGGCTATCCCATCATTTTGAGTCCTAATTTAATCCTATTCATTTGCTGAATCATCTAGAATGAGATAAAACATGTTTAAGGCCTTCCAAACCCAAAAAAATGAATAAATTTGCAAAAATTCGTTCATAGGACTTACCCAAAACATCTTGTACATTTGTGGAGTGATCTCATGTGTTTTTTCACTTTTCTTGGGCTTTGGTTACTGGTGGGCTCTCCTTTGGCTCTCTCAGAGTGAAAATGATTCAATTTTCTCTCTTTTTTCCTCTTTTTAGCCCTTTTTCTTGCTTTTTGTGGGCCCTTTTTGGGTGTTTTACCCAATTTTGCATTTTAGACCACAAAACCTCCATATTAGGGGTGTTGGCACATTCTAAGCACATTAGTAGCCTCTATTTTTTAATCTAGGGATTTTTTGGGCCCACTCTAGCCCCGTTTTGGTCCCTGAGACCCCTTTCAGATCCCCATTGACCTCCCAGGCCCATACCCTATTTTGTGGGCTCTTAGGGATAGAATTTACTTGTACTTATTTTAGTTAGTCAATTCTATAGTTTTCCATAGTTGATCCATTCTAAATCCCTCTCTCTTTCTTTTTCATTGTGGTTATAGGTAGTGTTGGTAGCTAGCTTTGGTGGTTCAGGACTTGCTTTAGTCTTATAAACTAGTCTTCATCTTCTCTGAACTTCCCCCCACTTTCCCTTGGTACCTCTTACCATGGTCGTTGTTGGTCAAACCACTTTGGTTGTGGCTTAGTTTCATTATTTGTTTCCCTCATGCAACTCACTTACACCACCTCACTTTGAGATTACCTTTTGGTAGTTGTTAATCATGCATCCCCAACCCCCATCATGGTATACCTCTTAGAGGTGATTCACAAAGATGGTGGTAGTTAGGGTAACCCATGAATGATAGTTGTGGCTTGGGTTATCAATGATTCATGGGGCTATGAGCTTGTTGCAGTGAGTTTCTTCCTTACCAATGAAATGAATAATACCACCGAGTATCATGCAATCATTGGTGCCTTAACCAATGCTTGTGAGTTAGGCACGTGTTACTCTTAGTTGTGTCTTAACTCATTGGTGTCTGGGCTATCCTTAGCTTTGAGTTTCTTCCCCTCTTTAAGGAGGTGCATGATTTACTATCCTTCTTTGAGGACGTCTAGTTCATCCATCTCCCTCACAAGGAGAACACTAGGACTAATGCCTTAGTGAATGTCATTTTGGATAGTATGATTTGATTTGATATCACTTATGTCCCTTCTTTACAGGAGCTAGAGTTGGCACTGGATTTGGATTATGCAACATTTGTACTCTCACCTATGGATCATGTTGTCAACTTCTTCAACTGCCATCCTTATCTGGTAAGTGCAAGTAATGTTTCCTTTTATATTTTCAATTATTGCTTTCCTTTGCTTTGGTGTAGATTTTAGGTATTACACAACACTCCTTGTTAATTCAAACACCAATTACTTTTACCTCAGGGGCATATGTGATCATACTTCTTGTGACCCTACTCCTTATGATTACACATCAGCTCACTTGTAGATCATCAACCCTATTTATCTCACTTAGAGACATCTACCACTTGCTTGAACCTTTCCTACATGTCATCATCATCCCCTACACATCCTCCACCCATCTTGGTCTTTTCTCATGCCAGATGAGCTCTCTAGGGACCCCTCGAGACCCTTTTAGGAGCTTGTTGACCACCCTAGGCCCTTGTTTGACCTAAGTTGTGACTTAAGGAGGAAACCCACGGCCTAGGATGCATGTTTCCTTCATGAAAGCCATGACCTAGGTCATGTATGAGTTAAAATGCATGAACAAGGATCAGTTTGGTCTCAAACCGTTAGAAATGGCTAGTTTTTGGTTTGTTGGTGGATTAGGGTTGGGATATATGTGTTTTTCCTCATTCATTTGAGCCTCTACATTCACTCTCTCCTACATATCTACTATGATATTATCACTTGATAATTCAAACTCAAAGCTTGGTTGCCTCCTTGAATCTCTCTTGGTTCTTGCTTGGCACAATAGCTTTCCTTGTGACAAGGGATGCCCAACTCTATTACAGCTTCCATTGGTGATTGACATTGATGTTGATAGTGTTCCTGAAGCTTATGGGTTGATCCTTACTCCCTCAAGACTCCATTGCACTGTCTCTTATGCTCTTTTCATTCACTTTTTTGAATTGGTAGTTTCTTCTTCACCTCTTCCACAACTTTTGCCTCTTAGTCTGGACTCATCTTACACATAGCCTGATGTTCTTCCTTTCTTTCCTACTAGCTTAAGAAATTGGTTGGTAGAAAGTCTACACATCTCTCTTGAGCTTGATATGAGGGCACTTTGATTTTCAAAGTGAAACTCTTTGTTTATTTGCTGTAGTATACATGCTAGGGTTTGTTTTGTTTTAGTGAATTAGTTGTTTTATGCATTGCTTAGGGTAGTTTTTGAAGTTTTCTACATTTGTATATGGTTAAAGAGTACTTTCATTGCTTAAAATATTCCTTTATTACATGTAATTGCTCTCTTTGGAATCATTCATCATTACATACTAGAAATATACATGCTAAAAAAAACTAGACAACTTGCTTAAGCAATCTCTCTCTCTTGCTAAACTAGAACATTGCATTGTTAAAAAACAATAGTGTTGATTCAAGGAAATGTAAATCTAGAAGCTAAAACACTTTCAGGCCAAATGAAATATTTTTTAAGCAATAAATATTTTTTTCAAGAAAGGGTTCAAGAACATGCTTTTTCTAGGTTTGATCTATCTTTTTAGATCAACAATATTATTTTCTAACAATGCAATGTTCTAGTTTAACAAGAGAGAGAGATTGTTTAAGGAAGTTATCTAGTTATTTTTGAACATGTATATTTATAGTATGCAATGAGGAATGCTTCCAAAGAGAGCAATGACATGTAATAAAAGAATATTTCAATCAATGAAAGTACTCTTTAACGATATATGAATGCAAAAAACTTTTGAAACTACCCTAAACAATGCACAAAACAACTAATTCAAATAAAATAAACACTAGCATGTATACTACAACAAATAAATAAAGAGTTTCACTTTGCAAAGAAAAGTGCCCTCATATCAAGCTCAAGAGAGATGTGCAAAATTTCTACCAACCAATTTTCTAAGGTAGGAGCAAAAAGAGGAAGAAGATCAGACTGTGTAAGCTGAGTCCAGACTAAGAGCCAAAAGCTATGGGAGAGGTGAAGGAGAAACTACCAATTTGATAAATCCAATTCAAGGATCATAAAATATAGGTGAAATTTTGTCTTGAGGGAGCAAGGAGAAACCCACAAGTTTTAGTAACACTATCAAATCAATATGAATCACCAATGGAAGCTGCAATAGAGTCTGGTATCCCCTGTCACAAAGAAAGCTATTGTGCCAAGCAAGAACCAAGAGAGATTAGGAGGCAACCAAGCTTTGAGTGTGAATGTTCAAGTTAGAATATCATAGTATAGATTTAGGAGAGAGTGAATTTAGAGGCTCAAATAAATGAGGAAAAACACATATATCCCAACCCTAATCCACCAACAAACCAAAAACTAGCCATTTCTGACCATTTGAGACCAAATTGGCCCTTTTTCATGCATTCTACCTAGGCCATGGATTTTGTGAAGGAAACGTGTGTCCTTGATCATGGGTTTCCTCCCTAAGCCATGACTTAGGTCATACAAGGGCCTAGGGTGGTCAATAATCTCCCAAAAGGGTCTCAGGGGGTCCCTACAGAGCCTGTCTAGTGTGGGAAAAGACCAAGATGGTTGGAGGATGTGTAGGGTATGAGAATAACATGTGAGAAAGGTCCAATTGAGTGGTAGATGTATCTAAGAGGGATAACTAGGGTTGATAGTATGTATCTGAGTTGATGTGTAATCATAGGGAGGATTATGGTCACAAGAAGTATGATTACAATTTACCAGGGGCTATAGGATTACAAGTGTTAGTTCGATGGGCCAAGGTATAGATTTAGACCTTATTTGTGAGTACCTCTTTGGAAGTATGTGTTGACAAATTTTTGGTCCTATAGGCAAAAATTAGGCACCCCTCCTTTTATATTGCAAGGGTCATTCAATCCATGTTCTGGCTAGTTCATCCCTTAGCTGCCTTGTGCAAAATTTTCTCTATCAGACCATTTCCCATGAAAAAACCAAGTGTTTTCCTCTTTTTCTTTCCAAGTGAATTTTGGGTTTGATGGGTGACTTGTAAAAATTCATAAGTAAAGCCACTTGAAAATCTTGATTTGGTCTTGGTAGACCAAATGGCTTTACTCATTTGTCTTATAAGCAGGAGTCGACGTGGAACCCGATTTGGTCTTGGATGCTTCGAAAGGCAAGTGAATTACTTCAGAGGGATTTTATTCAGCAAAATGGACCAAGTGGAAAAGTTTAAGGGTTATTTAAAATATTCCTGAAGGGTATGTACCCTTGCATAGGGCACTTAGGTGGCAAACAGGACCTTTACAATTCTTCTGAAAGGCAACTTTGGAGGCTAAGGAGCCCTTGCGAGGGGTAAGCGATGAACAAAGTGGATCTTTTTCAAAAGTCCAAAGGATAACTTTGGGCTCAAAATGCCCTTGCAAAGGGAAATCTATTGGAGTAAAGGGGCAAGACAGGAAACCCAAAATGAACTTGCCCTTTGGAAGGAGTGACAAGCCCAAAATAGAATTCCTTCAGACTTTTGTCCAAAGGAATTCCTTTGAACTTTTTGTCTGAAGGAAAACCAAAGAAGAAAAATCAAAGGATAATTCCTTTAGACAAAATGTCTGAAGGAATTCCTTCATATATTTTATCTGAAGAAATTTGAGAGTCACAAAAATTTCAAAAAAATTTGAAAGATCAAAATTCCAAAGGGTAGGTGTCTTTGCAGGGGGCACTTGGTTATGAAAGTGGACCATTTCTATTTTTTCGAAGGGTCACTTCATTTTCAAAGTGGACCATTGCATCTTTTTTTATGGTATTTTTCTAAAGGCAAAGGTCATTTTCGAATGCCAAAGGGGACCATTTCAATCTTTCTGAAGGGTCACTTTCCCTTTGGAAAAGCTCATTTGCAAAAATGTCAAAGGAATTGTCCTAGTGGGTGACAGGTCCATGAACATCAATTTTAGGGTGATAAGCTAGCTATTGGGATTCAAATGTCTGATGATGGGCCCATGAATGTCAATTTTAGGAAAGTAAACTAGTCATTAGGAAAAATCAAAGGAGAATTCCTTCAAACATTTTGTTCGAAGAAACTCAAAAAAGGAAACTCAAAGGCCCGCGAAAGGAAAGTCAAAAAGTGACAAGCCCAAAGGAGAATTCCTTCAGAAAAAATGTCTGAAGGAATTCCTTTGAACATTTTATCTGAAGGAATTAAAAGCTTGAGAGCTCAAAGAATGAATGAATGTAAAGAAAGAAAGGAACCCAAGAGAGAATAATAAGCGTTGATAGCCCGAATTACCAAGACAAGAGGGAAATAGCAAAGTAAGGGACAACAAGGTGGGTAACATAGAACATGGCCATGTGAACATAAAACAAAGGCTCAAAATGCTCCAAGTGGTGTAACAAGTTAAAGTGTAGACTAAAAGATGAACTAGACTAAGGCATGTGGCACATGTGTTGTCAGCAGGAAGAGTAAATGCACTTAGGTGAAACAATCTCTACCAAAAACCAATAAAAGGATTGGTTTTTGAACTATAGAAAGGAGAAGCTCATGTTTTCACACTTCACCATTAATGTCTAGCCAGTTACACCCAACATTGAAGAGAGCATATCCCAGTCAACATAGCTTGGGGATGGCCTTATCAATTACTAGGAGTATCCCATGCTCTAGCAGGCCCATGATAGCAAGGGCAATGACTTGGACACCTATAACATGGCTCTCCCATATGAAATTGGAAGGATACAATAGTAGGATGGGCTTGTGGTCACTGTAGAAGTGTTTAATACAACATGGGTTCCCATCCCTTGACTAGTTAATTGTCTGTTCCTAAGCTTTCTATAGATATTTGTAACTTCTCATTTGAGAAAGATCTCTCAAAATTTGTATGATGAAGCCCTAAAAAAATTTACCTTGAATCAAAATAAGCATTTTTACCTTCATTTAAGCTTGCACTTTTGCATATGTCTATGGTTTTCTCTTATGATAAGTCATTTCCTTTTCATGCTTTCATAAGTATTATGCCAGTGTATCTATTGCGAGTTCTTATTTTGCAGGTCAATAAGAAGTGTCCAACCCAGAGTATAGGTGCTTCTGAACATGCTATCCATAGTGTGTCTTAGAACACCTTTGGCAGTTCTTCCTCCTTGTATCTCCATATGATCCCCTATTGAAATACTGATGCAAAAAAGGCTCTCATTCGAATGAAGTGTATGTTTGCTTCTCTCTGGTGTAAAGTGTAGGTCAACGTTGAGTAGACCAACCAATTTAGTGTATCAATGCATTAGTTAGGTTCTATTTTTTAGTATTTCTCTCTCTTTTCACCCCCCCCATTATTATCAGTAAGAAATTTAGGGCCTCAAGGTGCATCAAGGGGAGCTAGCCCCTAATCTAGAGATTCATCCCTCAAGTTTGCAACCCACAACAAGAGGAATGTCTCCATTGTGCCACATGGAGGAAGAGAACTGAGGCTCCCTTTAGAGGGTGCAATCCATAGTGTTAATAGTTTTTGGTACCCCTGGTGGGACTAATTTCTATGTCCTACAAGTTTCAAGATTGGTGTTGGTCCTGATATTGTTAAAAATCCAAAAGAAGGAGCTATAATTCAGCACCTGGTGACTCCATTCAGGAACTTAATCTCTGGTTAATGATCAGCTTGGCATCCCATGCCAAAAGTCACTACAAGATCTTCATCTAGGGGTGTCCCTTTTGAATTTATTGAGTTTACTTTGAACTCAATAAGAAGGCTAAGGTTTGTAAATACTCATCCTTATGTAGCAAGCCACTTTCCCAAACTATCCATAAATTACACGTACTCAAGGACACCCTAGTTGAATCCTTTCACAGCCATGGCTTTCCCTTTTGTGGCCTTCAATGGTCAGAGTCCCTTGAACCTTTAGCAACATGACCCAATTCTAGAGATAACTCTCAAAAGTGTTCTTCCCTTTAGTGGAGAGGGCCCAATCATTGCTATCGAGCATATCAAAAATATAGCCAACCTCTAAAATATCCATAATATCATTGAAGAAAATATAGCCATTAGATTGTTAGCCTTGTCCTTCAAAGGGAGATTATTGGAATAGTATGGGACCTTGCCTATAAACTCAATTGGATCATGGAATGAGTTAGGGACCCTCTTGATAAATAGGTTTGAGGAAAAAAGTGACCATTTGTCTCTAGTTGAGCAATTGACCAATATGAAGAGAGCCCCACATGAGTTTATGCAAGATTTTAACACTAAGTTTCAAAAGACTCGGGATAGAATCCCAATTCTTGTGAGGCCAACCCCAAGATATGCCTTCCTTTACTACTTAAAGGCCCTGAATGACATTGCTGTCATGATACAGTCCATGGGTGGGAATATTCTACCCACTGCTTATGAGATAGCCATAACTGCTAAAAGTTACCTTGTTCAAGTTGGAAAGATAGCTCCTAAACCTCATATGCCACTCTTTATTGATTTAAAACCCTCAGTTTAGCTTATTTCACCCACTCTAGCTCCTTTGCTTAATCAAGAGAAGCTGATTGCAACCCCTGTAAATGATCTCCATAAAGTTAAGAACCTGCTACAGAGTGTTACCAATGAGTTAGTTGCCCTCAAGAGACAACAAGCTCAGAGTTACAGGCCAAATCAAGGCTACCAACAATTTAGGCAAACAAATAGACCTCCATTCTAGAATTATAATCAAGGGCAAGGTCAAATTACACAAGTCAAGCCTTATCAGAGCTATAGTCCAAATGCCCCTTCATCTTCCAAGGCTCTTGTCCCCACTAAAAATAATTTGGTGTAGGAGCAACCCAATTATCCACCCTTGAGGCATGGCCAAGAGCAGGTTGCTTATGCCAATGAGCTACCAAATCAAAGCATGACTGCACAAGGTGATCAAGTAACCCAATTCTCAAATGTTGAGATATTAACACAACTTGGGATGTATAGCAGGCAGGCTCAATTTGATTCCACTCTTATGAATTACTTGGAAGGAGAGTTCTACGTAGTCAACTATGTGGGGAGCATAAGTAATCATAATGATCATGTTGCAGCCAACACTAGGTCCAAAATGAGAGCTATGGATGAAGGTCAAACAACCACTTAAGCACCTATAATGTCTCCTTGACCATAAGCAAATCAAAAGTTTCCTAATTACAGACCGTCGATTATAGCTTCAGCTACTCAGATTGCACCATAGGTTATGAATGTCCCCAAAGAGAGCTCCAAAGGGGGAAATCCTTTAATCAATGTAATGGACCAAATGAATAAGCTACACATGAACATCTGATTATGGGATTCTTTAGCATTGCTAGGACAAAAGGATATACTTTAAAAGGAATTGCACAGGCTAGGTGAGCAAGCTATCCCATCAAGAAATGATAATGCGTTGATAGTAAATGGGGCTCCTCTCATGGCAGGTCAAGCAAAGAAGGATGAGAAGGTCTCTCCCTTCTATTTGTCCCTAATTATTGGTGATTCTTAGTCCATAATTGCATCATTGATAGTGGAGCAAGCACTTCAGTTATGCCCAAATGCATAGTTGATAAGCTAGGCCTCAAATATGAACAAATGACCAAAGGAGTTATACAGTTGGATGGATCACCAGCTAAGACCTTGGGAGTGGTAAGAGGCTTGAATCTGGATCACCAGCTAAGACCTTGGGAGTGGTAAGAGGCTTGAATCTTACTCTCCATGCCTATTTGACCTTCTCAATTACCCATGATGTGGTAGTGGCAGATGTTCCTCCTTACTTCGCTCTTTGCTTGTCAAGGGATTTCACTTCCAAGATAGGTGGATACTTGGCAGCCAATTGGTCTTATATGGTTTTTTAGACAAAGTATGGAACTAAAGTGAAGATTGAGTCAGGGCCCATCCACAAGGATCACTTGGAGCCATACTCGCCCAAAGGGGAAAATGTGAACTACATAATCATTGATGAAGAAGAGCTCTAGGTGGACAATCTCCATCATCTTCCCTTGTAGGAGTTGTCGACCTACTCCTAGATGAATGGGGAAATGATAATTTTGAGCATTATCCTTACAATTTCATTGAAGAAGCTAGTCTTAGAGTCTACTACATGCATGAAAATGATGCTTTCATGCCAAAATTAATGAAGACAGACCAAGAGGGCTGTGGTTTTTGGCAGTTGTTCTTTGATGGATCTAGAAGCAAGTTGGGAGCTGGTGGTGGGGCAATGTTGGTTTCACCTTCAAAGGAGAAATAATCTCAACATTTAGGTTTCAATTCTCCTTCACCTACAATGTAACAAAGTATGAGGCCCTTATTCATGGCCTATAATGGGCAAGGAAGAGAGGAATCAAATAATTACAAGTGTTTGGAGATAGTGAGTTGATTATGAACCAAGTGAGAGGTCAAACCTTGACCAAGGACTCCCTACTCAAGTCTTACAAGCATAGAGTGTGGGACCTTATGGAGAAAATCACTACTTTCAACATAACTTCCATTCTAAGAGAGGAGAATAAACATGTGCATAGACTAATAATAGTTGGTGCTTAGTTTGATATTCCAAAGGGGGTGAGATAAAGAACGAATCAACATCATTTAAAGGTGATTATGAGGCCCTCCATACCAAACAATGTCACTAATTGGTAGGTGTTTGAAAGTGACCAGCAAATAGCACTTTTATTACAAGAAGAAGTTGAGTTCACTTCCAAAAATTAGTCAAAGCTACAACAGTAGTATGATGGGCAAATTATTCAACTAAAGACCAACAAGCTTCCCAAAGGTTTGGTAAATCTTGAGAACATCTTCAACAAAGATGACCAACTCAAGAGAGACAAAGCAAGCATGTCAACCAGGAAGGAAAATTATGAAATGGTAGAGATCTACAAGGATAAGTTGCTTGCACTTGGGAAGGTATGTACCAATGAAGAAAAGCATGATTTCATTATGTTATGCCAAGAGTTTGCAGATGTCTTCGCTTAGGAGTATGGTGATTTGACGGGCTTTGACCCAAGCTTGGCCTAACATACCATTGAGCTAGAGGAAGGTACCAAACCCATCAAGTAAAAGCAAAGGCCAATCAATCCAAAGATCAAGCTTCTCATGAGGAAGTAACTCACCAAACTGATCGAGTCCAGGATCATCTTTGCTATCAAGCACTCTTCTTGGCTAGCCAATTTGGTCCTAGTTAGGAAGAAGAATGGAGAGGTCAGATTTTGTGTATATTCTAGGGACCTGAATAAAGTCTCACTAAGAGATCACTATCCCCTTCCAAGTATGGAGAAAATTATTCAAATGGTGATAGGTAGTGAAAGATTATCTCTCTTATATGGCTACTCCAGGTACAATCAAATCCTAGTACAAGAATGTGACCAATACAAGACAGTCTTCACCACCAAGTGGGGAACATACACCTACAGGAAGATGCGATTCAGATTATTGAATGCTGGAGCTACCTTCCAACATGTTATGGATACGGTTTTCCAAAGTTTGATCAATGATATTATGTTGGTTTATCTTGATGATGTGACAATCTTCTCCAAGGAGGCAACTGAATATTTGAAACACCTAAGGCAAATCTTTGAAAGGTGCAGTGAGTTTGACATCTCTCTCAACCCAAAGAAATGCATGTTTACCATCTATGAAGGCAAGCTTTTGGGCTATGTTGTTTCAAAGGAAGGCCTATCCATTGATCCAGAAAGGGTGCACACCATCTTAGCATTACCCTTGCCTAAACACAAGAAGGGCCTGAAAAGTTTCTTTAGTAAGATAAATTTCATTAGAAGATTCATTCCTAACTTTGCTAAGCTGGTTAGGAAACTAACTTCCATGCTAAGGAAGGATGAAACATTCACATGGACAATAAGAATAAGAAAAAGCTTCAAAGGCATCAAGCAAGCTATCACCTAAGCTCTTAACCTGACTAGTCCAAACTTATCCAAGGACTTCAATCTATACACCTTTGGGAATGAAGAGTTAATCTCTGCTATGCTCACTCAAGTGAATGGTGAGAATTTAAAACAACTTCTCACTTTTTTTAGCCAAGGTTTAGAAGGATATGAGGTTAGATACATGTATGTTGAGAGGAATGTGCTTGCATTCATATGAAGTCTGAAGAAGTTCAAAAATATGTTGTCTAATAACAAGATTCACATCATGGTGCCACATCTTCGTGTAAAAGACTTGTTGCTGAGCTGAGACTTGAATGAGAACAAGGTAGGTTGGATCACCAAAGTGATGGAGTATGACGTAGAGATCAAGACCACCAAGCTGGTAAGGGTAAGAGGGCTGTGTGAAAACCTTGCTACAAAATTGAAAGAGCCGGAGGAGGAAATTTTGGCACTCCATGATAAACCTATAATAACTGTACCTATAGTCATGAAGAGTTGGGCACAATACATGGTTAATTTCCTTCAAACTGGTGAGTGTCCACAAGGTCTTGATAGGACCAATAGGAGGTATTTTAGACTCCAATCTCTTCCTTATGTCCTAGTTGATGGAGTGTTTTTCAAGAAAGACTTTTCAGGGGTACTCTTGAGATGCATTGATTCAAATCAAGTCGACAGGGTACTGTCCGAATTCCATGATGGACCAGTTGGTGGCCACTTTGCTTCCAAGGCCACAACTACAAGGATTATGAGGGCTAGTTACTTTTGGCCCATTTTGTTTAGAGACATTCATGCTTGGGTGAATAAATGGCAAAAATGCACCTTCTTTGATGGGAAGCAATGACTAGCTGCCATGCCTCTTCATCCTATTCAGATGGAACAACCATTTATGCAATGGGGGTTGGACTTCATAGGGTTGATCAATCCTCCTTCTAGTCCTGGCCACAAGTGGGTTTTGACTGCCATAGATTATTTCACAAGATGGGTAGAGTTCATAGCTTTGAAAGAGGCCAATGAGAGCGCAGTCCTAGACTTTTATGAAGGGATAGTGATGAGATTTGGGGTCCCAACCACAATCATTTCAGACAATGCATTGGCTTTATTGGGAATAAATACAAGTGAGTGGGCATTAAATTATGACATCTATCTCCCCACAAGGGAATGGGGTGGCCGAGTCCACAAATAATAATTTGATTAGGATCATGAAAAGGACAATGGAGGAAAATCAAAGGACTTGGCATGCCAAGTTGAAGACAACTCTTTGGGCAGATAGGATCACTCTAAAGAGGGTGATCGGGAATTCACCATACACCATTGTGTATGGAAGGGAAGCTAGACTTCCTATCTCACTTGAGTTACCAGCGTTGGATCTTGCCCATAAGCTACAATTGGTGGAGAGTGATGACTTGGAAGCCGGGTATTGTGAGCTAATGAAGCTTCAAGAAGTTACCATGGATGCAATGACCAGCCACCAACAGTAAACAAAGAAGCATTTTGACAAGAGGTCTACACCAAAGAACTTCTCAGAAGGTGACATTGTCTTGAAGTGGGATGAGGACCGAGCCAAGCTTGGAAGACACACGAAGTTTGACACCTTATGGAGTGGCCCATATGTCATCACCCAATGCAAGCAAAACATTGATTTCTAACTCTCCAATTTGGATGGTGAAGAGCTACATATCCTAGTCAATGGGATATATCTTAAGCATTATTACTAGGTTCTTTTTGTCATGTGCATAGTTTCCTTATTTTTTCCTCATTTTCCCTAAGTGTTGTTATGCATGTGTGTAGTGTTTTTAGCCTTTGTGTGTGTTTTTCCTTGTTGTTTGGGGTAAAATCTTTGTTGGTTCTTAGGTCTTTACAAGGTTGTTTCCAACTTTTTAAGCCACATCTTGACTCCATGCCCAATGGACTTTTAGGCCATCAGTCTTCTTAAGCATAGCAGGCATGCTTCCCCTATGAGTCACCAAATGTGTTGACCAATTTTTGGTCATACAGGCTAAAATTAGGCACCCCCTCCTTTTTTATTACAAGGGTCATTCAATCCATGTTCTGGTTAGTTCATCCCTCAACTGCCTCGTGTGAAATTTTCTTTGTCAGACCATTTCCCATGAAAAAACCAAGTGTTTTCCTCTTTTTTTTTTTCCAAGTGCATTTTGGGTTTGATGGGTGACTTTACTTATACAAATTCATAAGTAAAGCCACTTACAAACCTTGTTTTGGTCTTGGTAGACCAAATCAGATTTTCCAAATGGCTTTACTCATTTGTCTTATAAGTAGGAGTTGACGTGGACCCTGATTTGGTCTTGAATGCTTCGAAAGGCAAGTGAATTACTTCAGAGGGCCTTTCGTTGGCAAAATGGACCAAGTGGAAAATCAGAAGGGTTGTTTATAGGATTCTCGAAGGGTATGTACCGTTGTGGAGGACACTTAGGTGGAAAACAAGACCTTTACAATTCTTTCGAAAGGCAACTTTGGAAGGCAAGGAGCCCTTGTGAGGGGAAAGTGATGAATAAAGTGTATCTTGTTCAAAAGTTTGAAGGGTAAATTTTGGCTCAAAATTCCCTTACAGAGGGCATTCGATTGGAGTAAATGGGCAAGATAGGAAACCTGAAAGGAACTTGCCCTTTAGAAAGAGTGACAAGCCTAAAAGAGAATTCCTTTGGACTTTTTGTTTGAAGGAAAACCAAAGAAGAAAAATCAAAGGAAAATTCCTTCAGATAAAATGTCCAAATAAATTCCTTCAGACATTTTGTCTGAAGAAATTTGACAGTCACAAAAAGTCCAAAAAAATTTGAAAGATCAAAAGTCCAAAGGGTAGGTGTCTTTGTGGGGGGCACTTGATTATGAAAGTGGACCATTTCCATTTTTTTGAAGGGTCACTTTCTTTTCAAAGTAGACCATTGCAACTTTTTTGAAGGTATTTTTCTAAAGGCAAAGGTCATTTTCAAATGCCAAAGGGGACCATTTCAATATTTTCGAAAGGTCACTTTGCCTTCGAAAAAGCTCATTTGCAAAAATGCTGAAGGAATTATCCTAGTGGGTGACAGGCCTGTGAATGTTAATTTTAGGTTGATAAGCTAGCCATTGTGATTCAAATGTCTGATGATAGGCTTGTGAATGTTAATTTAAGGAAATTAATCTAGTCATTGGGAAAAATAAAAGGAGATTTCCTTTAGACATTTTGTCTGAAGGAACTCAGAAAAGAAAGCTCGAAGGCTCACCAAAGGAAAGTCAAAAAGTGACAAGCCCAAAAGAGAATTCCTTTAGACAAAATGTCTGAAGGAATTCCTTCAAACATTTTATCCAAAGGAATTCAAATCCTAAGAGCCCAAAGAACGAATGAGTGAACAAGCAAAGAAAGGAGCCCAGGAGAGAATAATAAGCATCAAGAGCTCAAATTGCCAGGACAAGAGGGAAATAACAAAGTAAGGGAAAACATGGCAGGTAACCTAGAACATGGCCATGTACACATAAAACAAAGGCTCAAAACACTCCAAGTGGCATAACAAGTCAAAGAGTAGATCCAATGATGAATCAGACCAAGGTAGGTGGCATAGGTGTCATCAGCAGGAAGAGTAAATACACTTATGCGAAATAGTCTCTATCAAAAATGAATAAAAGGATTAGTTTTTGAGCTATAGAAGGGAGCATCTCATGTTTTTGCACTTCACCTTTAATGTCCAGCCAGTTGCACCCAAAATTGAAGAGAGAATGGCCTAGTCAACATAGCTTAGGGATGGGCTTGTCAATTGCTAGGAGTATCCCATGCTCTTGCAGGCCCAGGACAGCAAGGTCAGCAACTTGGGCACCTACAACATGGCTCTCCCATACACAATTGGAAGGATACGATAACAACATGGACTTATGGTCATTGTAAAAGTGTTTGATAGAGCATGGGTTCCCATCCCTTGACTAGTTAATTATTTGTTTCTAAGCTTTCTATATATATTTGTAACTTCTCATTTGAGAAGGATCTCTCAGCATTTGTATGGCGAAGCCCTGAAGAAATTTACCTTGAATCAAAAGAAGCATTTTTACCTTCATTTGAGCTTTCACTTTTTAATATGTCTATGGTTTTCTCTTATGATAAGTAATTTCCTTTTCATGCTTTCATAAGTATTATGCCAACATATCTAGTGTATTACGAGTTCTTCTCTTATAGGTCAATAAGAAGTGTTTAGCCTAGAGTATAGGTGCATGTGAATAGGCTATCCATAGTGTGTCTTAGAACACCTCTAGTAGTCCTTCCTCATTGTATCTCCATAGGATCCCTTGTTGAAATATTGATGCAGGAAAGGTTCTCATTCGAATGAAGTGTATGTTTGCTTCTCTCTAGTGTAAATTGTAGGTCAAAGCTAAGTAGACCAACCAGTTTGGTACATCACCAAATTAGTTAGGTTCTATTTTAAAGTATTTCTCTCTCTTTTCACCCCCCATTGTTAGCAATAGGAAATTCAAGGCCTCAAGGTGAATCAAGAGGAGCTAGCCTCTAATATAGAGATTCATCCCTCAAGTTTGCAACCCACAACAAGAGGAATGTCTCCATTGTGCTGCATGGAGGAAGAGAGTTGAGCCTCCCTTCAAAGGGTGCAATCCATAGTGTCAACAATATGTGGTGATGCTAGAATAACTATTAGGTGGAGGGTGTTTCTTTTTTATTTTCTCAAAATTTAATTGTAAATACAAGAGCTCGTATAGTTGGGTAAAAGATCATTTCTATGTGATTCCTAGCATTAAAATCAAAGCTTGTGGTGGGCCAATTATAAATGAAAATCCATGAAAGGTTTTTCCATAGGAAAAAATCCTAGCATATGTCAAAGAGCAATAAGAAGTAGATGCCGTTGTTGGGCAAAGAACAAAGAATCCTAAATGAGAAAGAAAGGATTGCCACTTGTTGATCTATCTCATGCTAATATGGGGGCCTAATCACAACCATTTGTTGATACACACATCATGGCTGTAGAGGAATAATATTCACCTCTTGGTTGCAAGAGAAGAAAAGATGAAAACCCATTGGAAAGGTCATTCCAGAATGAATTCAAGGATAGTGGAATAGAGTATTACATGTTGCCTTTACACATGTGGGTTACCATTTATTATTGTTAGATCACCATATTGGCATGATATGGGGAGATATATCAATGATGCCCTTAAAAGATTCACTAACCTAGGGTATGAAAAGGTGCAAACCACTTTGTTGACAAAAGAAAGAAAACAAGTTGATGATGAATTGTAGCCCATCAAGTATTTATGGTTTGAAACAGGGGTATCCATCATTTTTGATGGACGAAAAGATACAAAAAATAGGCTATTCATTAATGTGGTCATAGTGAGCCCTAAAGGGACAATGTTTTTGAGAGCCATTTATTGTGAGGGGAAAGTGAAGGATGCACAACTCATTGTCAACATCTTGATAAAGCCCATTGAGGTGGTGGGGCCTTAAAACATTGTCCAAATTGTAACAAACAAAAATAAAAATTGCAAAGCTACAGGCATGTTGGTTGAGGCAATGTATGAGTATCTAATTTGGACACCTTATGTCATTAATTCCCTCTATCTTATGTTGCAAAAATTGAGGACAAAAATTGATTGAACCAAACAAGTCTATGAGGAGGTGAGCGAGATCCAAATGTTCATAAGCAACCATCACTTGTCCCAAGGCATCTACAGGGCCTTCTTGAAGTTGTAGTTGTTAAAGGCAACTTTTTATTTAATCATTCATGAATCATGTATATTTTTAATTTAATTTTTTAAGTTTTTAATTTGAACTTTTTTTTAGTTTTATTTGTTTTAATTTCTTTTTAGGTTGTTGAGACTCGGTTTGCCTCACACACCCTTATCTTGAGATGAATTTATTAAGGTGTGTGAGGCATTGATTAGCAAGGTTATCAACAACCTTTATAGTGTATGGAGGCAAATAAATAGTGAAAATGCCACAAAGGTGAAAGGGTGGTTTTTCGATGATATGTGGTGGGAATGTGTGGAGTATTTGCTTAGTTTTACTAAGCTCATCATCAACATGTTGAGATATGTGGATATGAATCATCTATGTTTCAGTGAGATTTATGATGGAATCAACTCTATTATTGAGAACATTAGATCCATCATAAATGCTAAAGAATGAGATTCTATGGAGATGTTCTTTAAGGAAGTGCAATCACATCTCATTGAAAGGTAGAATAAAATGACCACTCCATTGCATCTTCTTTCTTATGCCTTGATAACCAAATAATACAACACAAAGATCCTTTCTTTGTCCAAACGGGTCACACCATATAGGGATGTTGAGGTTGGTGAATGATATAAGATGACATTGTCTAGACTCTTCCCTGATCTAGAAGTAGAATACAAAGTTAGGGAAGAGTTTGTGCATTTCATAACCTCCGTGGGTCACTCTGTTGGCACTGTTTGTGACAAGTACAAACTAGAAGCTTACTTTTGGTGGCACCTCCATGGATAAGCATTTTCCCACCTCCAACCATTTATAATAAAAATTCTATCATGAGTAAGATTTTTTTTAACTCTCTACCATTCTTTTCAACGTTTTCTTTTAGCTTTTAACTTTTATAAATTCTAATTGATTTTGTGGCTTACCTCAATAGGTTGAAATTTAATCCTCAACTAATAAAAACTAGAGCACCTACACATTTATCCACTTAGTCAAGCGCAACAAGTTGGCAACAAAAAAGGCATAGCATTTGGTCTATATGCATTCCAACTTGCATCTTATCTCACACAAACAACTTGAGTGCAAGGTAGGGGAAACAAAGTGTTGGGTTGTGGAACCAGAGACCCTTGTTTTGGATATTTTCATTACCTTCTTTTATTGCTTGACACGGATCTAGACAATGCTTCACATGACCTGGATGGTGGAGCTAGTGGGAGTGGGAGTGGGAGTGGCACTGTTGTTGCTTGTGGTTCTAATGAACCACATGTTGATGAAGACATCATAGTCAAAGAGGAAAATGAATATAATGAATCATGAAAATGCTAAGTTATCTTTAATTTTGTCCATACATTGTAACATTTGCATTATGTACTTATTATAAAATTAATCTAAATTCAACCATTGAATATTATGATATTTGACATTGAATTATAAGTATGTTTTGTGGTTATTTAACTTATTTTATTTCATCTACATATTATGTGGTTAATTTTGCGTATATGAATATATTTTTATATTTTTAATTTTTTATATATTTTTTTAATGTCAACATTAAATTCTCTAACCTTTCACACATTCAATTCTAAGAGAGAGTCTTGTGGATGAGAAAAATTGACGAAGAATCTCATAGGAAAAAAAACCCCCCACACCTACCATTCCCCTTCTCTTCACCCCAGATCCATATTTAGCATCAATAAAAAATAAAGAAGTCTTAGATCAAGTATAACTACAAACATCATTCATCATATTTCTTCACAAATTAGATTTTTGAATGGACACTTACATGGTTTATATTTCTCACTTGAATGTTCTAGATTTATTTTTCTTGAAACTTGGATCTAAAGACGTGCTCATCAGAACTTGATGTAGATTTTTTGCACCTATTAATTTCCTCCTTATACTTATTAAAACTCTAGAGGAATCAAAATGACCAATTAGAGGAGAACATTGTACATGGAAGATATTGGAAGTTTCTTGCGGCTATTCAATGGAATTCTCTTTTTCACAATCTAAAGTCTTCCATGAAAATGTTTACATTGTGTTTTTAACTTGGAAAATTTGTTTTGATATAGTTGGTAATGAGAGTTAATATTCAACATAATTGATCATGCATTCACAATACAAACATGCTAAAACAGTGTTTTAAAAAAATATTATTTTAACACAATGTAATAATGGTGATTAACTATTCTAGAACTTATCAAATGTTTTAGAGCTCTGAATAAAAGAATTATTGCTTATAAATATATGGCATTAAAGCATGAATAATATCATTTTTTGAGATTTTATATAAAAATTCAAGTGATTAATTATACAACCCAAATGTGAATCTTTCAAAGTTCGCATAAAAAATCCACTGGATTTGCTATTTTAACTTAGCATCAAAATGCCATTGGATATTCTACTTTTACTTAGCACCAAAACACCATTGGATATGCTTTTAGTGTAGTTATTTCAAGTCAAATTGTGGAAGCTACATTGATATAAATAGATTCCTCAAAGAGAAATTACTATGATGAAGATCTAGGCTCAAGTTCCACACTGGAATGGCTGGGCCAAGCTCCCCACAATAACATGGGCCAAAGAACAAAGCCCATTGATGTCCTAGATTTACCAATAAATAAATAAAAAAGATTCTTAAAATAAGAAATGAACATTGTAATTTCTGCCATCGTGATGATTTATGGGCATTTTTTGAAAGACTGTGTATCAAGTAATGATGTTACAGACACTTTTTATTTTAGAACAAAGTCTATTAAAAATAATGGAAGAATACAAATATCTTGGGTTTGATTTCTACAACAAGTTTAGTTGAGAGTCCTCTAGGACAAAAAAAAATTGAGGGGAGGTTGGAAGGCTTTATATTCATTACAAAATAGGGGCAGGTATTTAGAATTATGATATTGGAAATTCAAGAGAGCCTTATTCGTCCTACTCATCACACCAGTGGTCTTATACAGATGTGAAGTTTGGGGCAGCAATGTGTATGATCTAAAATGGAAATAGATAGAGAGAATCCAAAAACATTTAATCACAAATAGCCTCAAAGTCAAAGCTTCAGTTCCATATAAGATCCTATTAGCTAAAACAAGTGCATTTCTATTGGAAGCATCAACGATGACTCAAACACTAAGTTACCTAAAAAAGATGTAAAATATGGCGAACCATCGATGGCCCAAAATGGTAATCAAAGAAGATCTAAACAAAAGGAAGAACATGTGGATGAAACAAAGTAACAAATGGATGAGTAAATGGGACATCATCTTGCAAGAATGTCCAAACACTAAGAATGAAATAAATAAATGTGATAGAGAAATTTAGGGTAGCCATGTGGACAAAATAGTTGGGATGAAGGAAAGAATAATACATCAAAGAGTTTAAGTTCACATGGGAGCACATGGAAAAAAAAATATATAGGTGCAGAAATCAAATGGAAAGTAAAAAAGTTGATTGCACAGTTGAGGACTAGCTCACATCATCTTAGGTGTGAAATAGGTAGGTGGACAGTACCCAAGGAAGAATGAGAAATAAGAATATGTATATTTTGTGACAAAAGGGTAGTAGATATAGAATGACACTTTATTATGGAAGGTGAGCCTATAATGACATGCGCTCCAAGTACAAAGATAACTTAAGGGTCAACTTGACCTCGCTGATTTTTTTATAGAGGAAAGACTAGATAGTACAATGAGATTTGTAATCGAGATTCATAGTAGAAGATTTAGCATCAAAAAGGGGTTTGAATTTTTACATAATCAAAAGGATAACTCTTGTGTTAAAGAGTTGTGTTAATACATGGCAGTTCTATTACAACCCTTGGTCCCATAGGCTACTCAGTCTCGTGGATGTTATTAAAATATTTCATTCATTCATCTATAACCAATGGTTGAATACATACATATATAAAATATTGTATTTCCAATTTATTAAAGTAAAAAATAAATTTTTGATTAAAATCATGTAATTTTTTTTTATCATAAAACATTTGTTATCCCATTAACCATCATCAATATAAGAGAAAAAGAAAACAAATAAATAGAAATCAATAATATATTTTTCAAAATTCTTATACATTGAAATTTATTTCTAAATGATCTGGATTTGTATATTCCACATATCATTAGTATATATACATCATTTTTGCTATAGAATAACATATACAAATTCATAATCCTTCATTAATTCGATCATCCACGTGATGCAACTATTGAGGTCTTCTATGCATGGCATATTGCTACTGCTGTAATCAGTCCATCAATGACATAAAGAAAACTTGCAAATCTTGCATATGGATCATTTTTTTATTCATAGTATCTTATAATGAGCATTGAGCTCACATGTTATTTAATTATTTGATTGTTTTTCAATGGCTGCTTCGATCATGCCATACCTGGAACATTTCCTCTAAAAATGTGAGGATCGATTTTGGGATGATCCCTAGAACTCTTTCACCATCGATGCCAATATTTATGACATGAAGCCTAGAATCCATGGATTCTTTTTTCTCAAGCTACCTCTGTAGATGATTCAACATGCTTATTGATAGGGGCATTAACCTTTTGACCACAAGATGAGTTTAAACTTACCAATCAAATAATTTTTTATCTGGGTCTAAATCCACTTACAGAGTAGTCCAAATTAGGCATGTTTAAACACACACATGCATTTATAAGCTTATTATATTACATGAAATATTACTAGACTCTCATACAATTTCTATTAAACTTCTACAATTCTTTGTTATGCTCTTGGAGAGTTCTGCTCCTTCATAACTCATCCTTTTAAAAGTTCCTCCTTTCTCTAAATTTTTTGTCCCCTTGACATTCTAAGCTTCATTGGGTCTCTCTTCAACTTCCTTGACCACAACATAATGTATAATAGTTTGGTATCTTTCAGTTTTCATAATTAAATGTCAAATTGTCAGTGATGACTCCTAAGTATTAAGGTGACATTTTTATGTCGAATGACAATTACTAAAACTATTATAACTTTATCACTATTTATCCAATTGATTTGAAATTTGCAATACAATTTTTAGATTGCATTTTATATCATCTCACTAAATTTATCCATCCAAATATTACTCCATGCTGTCATAGGTAACGTACCATCTTGTAAAGTGTCGTAGATTAGATAAATGACATAAATTGATAGAAATAAACCATACATTACCATTGTAGCTCCAAATGATCTAAAATTCAGCACATAAGTTGCACGTGTCATGCACTACCATCTCACCAAATTTGGCAATACAAATATTACCATGGAAGAAGAAACATTCTTATAAGTGCTCTGAAAAAATCAAACAATATGCTTTTGTGATGACTTCTAATAAGTTGAAATTTGGTACAAAGGTTGTAAGTGTCAGGGGTTATGACTTCACTAAATTTCATCATCCAATTCTTACTTTAAAAGGAAAAAAATCGTTCTAAGTGTTTTGACATAATCAAACAATACATTTTTATGGTGACTTCAAATGAGCTAATAATTGGGGTTGTAAGTGTAAGGTTATCTGACCTCATCAAATTTCATCATCTAATTCTTATTGAAGTTGAAGGACAATTTCTAATAAATGTTTATGTCTTAATAGTCCATGCAGACTAACAAAAGTAGACAAAAGATCTCCACACTTTTATTTGGAAAATGAATACTTTAACAACGTCATTCTAAGAGGTTAACAAGCTCACACCAAAAAGACCACGACCCTAAAAACCTAAACAAACACACTAAACTTTGTTTTTAATTGATATAATACTACAAGAACTCTTAGATACTTCTACATCACATTTATTATGGTTGATATATCATCTTCATCTCCATTATTAATTTTTGCTCTCAAGAAACCTTATTATGGCAGGCGTCTAATTTGAGATTTAGACTATAGTTTGTGTAAAAGTAAATATTTTTCAAAAACTTAAATAGACACATTTATTCGACATGTAATTGGATGGTTGACTTCCCTTTAATATTCACTAGAATTGAGGCAATAAGAATTTCTCATAAATTATAATGTTGAAAAAAAAATTAGGGTGTAACACTTATCTCAAATTAATGTCTTGTGTCTTTAACAAATATTCACCATATTCCCCATACACCCGTACACCCACTTTGCTAGCAGGTATCCATGAAAAAACTTTCAACATGTTAAAATGATATAGATTTGTTTATCGAGGGCATTTGGTTCTTAAATTAGTCCACAAATTTGTTTATTGAAACACCTTTATAGAATGACATTTACAACAAGAGGTTCACTTCCATTTTTGTCTTCATAATTTTTAAATTGGAAACTTGCCTCTATGTCTTGCCTCCTTGGTAAGCCAAAAGAGAACTTCAATGCTTCTACGTAGTCCTCCACTCTATGTAAGGGACTTAACTACTACTCTAGATGTGATATATCATCTAGTCCTCCCTATAGTTTCCTATGCGTTTGAGCCCAAAAAAGCACATTAAATATCTAACTTGGACTTAGTTTTTTTAACAACTGGTGTTTAGTGTTCTCACATGTAGCTACAATGGTCATAACTTTTCACAAGGGAAGCGCTAGCATAGATGCACTATTTTATGGATCTCTTGCTAAAAAGTGCACATGTCCTTATAAAGGAGAATCATAGTCTAAGTTAAGCTTCGGAAGAAGGTGAACACAACACCGTGAAGTGAAAATCATGACCTCTTCATAGTTTCTTAGCCTTATGACCATGGCATAACATGTGTGGCCTCTCTCATTCACTTAATATTGTGATTGCAGACATGTTACAACCAGGATGAGGAGGAATAATTCATAAAAATATATTCAATATAAAAATATTATTTATTTTTGTACAAAGTAATCTTTAAAAATCTTACAGAGAAGAATTTGGTTAAAGAAAACCAACTCATGGGTATAACCAACCCATCAACGAACAATAAATAAAAACTAAATAAAACATAAACAAACTAAATATTTTGGATCATAAAATAATCCAACAAACTCCCCCTTGATCCAAAGGGGTATAAAAGAAAAAAGAATTGGAGCAATGACTCTGAAGTCATCAAAGAAACTCTATCGTAACTGTAAATGGTGCATTGTACCTTTGGCACTGACCAAAAATTGATGTCGTTCCATAAAGAAACATGATCCTACAAGTTGTAAAAAATGGCTGATAAACATGATTAAATCCTGCTTGTCCTTGGTGATCATCATACCGTACTGTAGTGGAACACAATCAAGCATGTCCAACTACATCGACTCACATAAGGTCCCACACATGAACTCATTCAAGTGATAAACTTGTACTTTGTATGGCACATCTCCTTGATGTCCAAAAAATGCTGACAAACTTTGCTCAACATTGAATGTGCTAGCAACCCCTATCAACTTGTATTATCACTAACGAATGATTGAAGACCAATTAATGCAATATATTATCCCCCTATCAAGTGAGAAACGAGAAGTTGTGCGTCAAGAGAAACAAAATCAATCTTGTCCACTCCATGTCATGAATACTAGGTATGAAAAGCCAAAAATGGAACTAAAAGCAAGAACACAAGCCAAAAAACTGCTACTATAACAAATCTTAGTCTTGAGCCTAATATCTCACATAAGACGGGTGAATCACTGATCGCTCATAACCAACTATCTAAACTCCCCCCCCAAAAAAAAATTAATGGGATTACTTATCAGAGTGTAAACAACATTACATGTGGGCTCACTACACCATCTAATGATGTAAAACCAATTTGCTTACACACATCCAAGTGTGCATGAAACTAGAATGCAATAGAATGACATGGAATAATTAACCAGAGTTAAAACACTGATAAAGGATCCTATATGGAGTATGTTACCTAATGGATATATAGCATGGGGTGTATCAGTGTTTGGGGCGCAATGATAAGTTTCAAACTTTATACAAGGTATCTGTCTCCCAATTGGACCATCTAACGGTCCCTTACCCTAGGCCAAGTATAACAACCTCCCTCAGATTCAGTTTAGAGATGGGACATACAAAAGCTTCCCCTTGGGTGGAATACCCAATATTATTGGGTGAGATAGTCTAGGTTTAAAGTAAGCTACCCCAAATTTGAACCTTACTAACCCATCGTTAAGGAAGGAACATTAACTCACAACTTCTATTAGGTTCACCTATACATTCATTTTGGCTTTGATGATTGTCATGGATAACAAGAGATCAAATAAGAGGAACATCATATATATCACTATTAACATTCATGACCACTAATGAACATGAGCATAAAATATCAACAAGAGCTACACATACATATGATCTATTATTTTTTATTAAACACTGCAAGCATGAATGATAGTCATTGTGTAAGAACCATGTAATTGTTAATGCACAGAACATCATAAAGACCACGATTCTAACATTAATTAACAACCAAGAGAGACATTAATATTACGGAAAATGAATAAAAACATTGTCATGATAGTCAAACCGGGTGATGCTACCTGTCGAGATGTCATAACCGTCTACGACATAGGGGTCCTTGCACCACTTTGTCTTTTTATTAAAATAAGAATTATGTCACGCATCAATCAATTAAAGTAAGGTAATATCATGCATCCATGTTTCCATTACTCAACCATTAATTGTCTACTTGACATACAATCAGCTATGGGGCCAATGATAATTTTTGGTCAGCTGCTATATCAATGTGTGACTAACTGATTTCAGAAATTAACAACTTAACAACTATTTAAAGAGAATGGATCGAGATAAAATTTACACTACAACCCACGTATGTTTATAAGTATGGTATGTTATCTAATAATTCCTTCATGTTTAAGATAGTGTAATAAGTCAAGGAGATCAACCAATGTTTGACATGAGATCAAGAAATTGACAAACTACTGCATACACTATTAGCCCAAGTCATAACATTAAATACTAGTAAGATCAGATAATGAAATACCAGCCATCAAGGATTTCTAATGATTACCAGTTAATAGTGTTAGGCTCATAAAGTAGCAAGCCCATATATAAATACAAATTATTATTTACCCATTGAAATGAGTACTAGAGGTAGCATAGGCAATGAAGTGGGTGTTACCTATGAAGGATTCCAAAATGAATCTATGACTTGGGTCATTGCACCTTATTGCTCTACCTTTAATTATTAGAGAATTTTGTCACAAGTTGGCTTGAAAAGACATAACAACAACTTATTCATGCATCCCTTATAACTAGACATCGATCCAACATAAAATATTAGGAATTCTCCCTAAAAGGAAGACATAATGGTAACCAACTAGTTTACACAACCTTTAAACTAGCCCCTACCAAATTTATACAACTGCTACAATTTTTAGCCATAATTCCATATACACAAGACACTAGTGACTCAAATTAATGCCCATCTCATGCTAAATTCATTGAACTAACTGAACATGTAAGAAATACACTAGGTACATGTATTTGTCCATGTGATTAAGTGCATGCACAAGGTTACACAATATATGATAAATTCAACCACCAATAAACTTGGTGCTAATATGCAGAGTATGAAGACAACATTAAGAAGTTTGTCATTTATTAAAAGACAATGCAATGTAAATATATAGCAATGACTAAAGGAATATAACATAAGTTAGCTGAGCCTACCAACATCAAATATATAACTATCAATGAGAGGACAAAATCACATACCAAGCCTCACTAAAAATAATCTGATTCTAGACAAGATTCATAAATATTACAGCTAGCAATTCATACATTTCGTTTGCTAAACAATTGCATTTCTCATATGGAGGACAATAACATAATCAACTGAACATTATTTACTCTCTGCTTCCTATTCATGCTGAAACATAAAGCTAGAGAGTGGATTTCGCCTTATCAAAGCTACCACTAATAGCTAGGCATCGTGCATAAGAAAAACATAAGAGCATGCTCATGAAATATTATAGATAGATCAATCCAGCAATATCACTTTCTAAAGTTAGACTTTTAACACCTCATCAATCTGTACCAAACATTCTTTAAGCAAGGTTAAACATCGTTTGACAAGCGATATTAGAACGTCACTACCTCTATTTACGAATTAGAACCCTTCCCAAATGGCTACAATGCCAACATGAAAAGCTACATACGAAAACCAACAAGGTTAAGAGTTGTATCCAAGTACCACTAAATTCATTATGAAAAACAAATACATAATACACTATTTCAAATAACGCCAGCAATGAAAAATACAAGGTAAAATGTACAACAATGGTTACCATGAGTCGATATGTTGTCATCAAGATCATCCAAGGAGTAACTATAACACACGAACAAAGATGAAGCAAACCCCTCAACACCAGTCCTATGAGCCCAATCATACGGTGGCCCTAACCACCCTATCCATCAGCTGGATAGTTGATTTGACTACAGAGTATGCCAAGAAGTTGAAGACTCAAACATAGATTCAAAGCCATTGACCCACCTCATATAACAACAACAGCTGAGCAAGCAAGCATACACAACAATGACAATCAAATGAGAATAAAAGAATATTTGACAACTTAAAGGAAGCTTATCAACTCGAAACAGCGTTTTTGCATTTGAGTGAGACTTACAGAAACAAATCTGAAACAGATTCGAACCGGTAAGTTCCCAGATGGCCTATTTGAAACCATGATCCATCTCAACCAAAGGGCTATTTTTTGCCAACAAGAATGTTTCACATTGAGATATAAATTTACTGGCAACCTCCTGATTTCAACATAGAGATGCAATTTAATCTATTAAACAATTTGACCACTGCTTCTTTATAATGGTTACAGGGAAAAGCACAGTTCTGTTTTAGCTGTCATTAATGCCACTGCAATCCAAATCCACTTAACCAGCTGAACATAATCAACAAGAATCTCACAAAAGCACTCAAATGATAAATCGTATTTGTGCATGAATTATGTAGTTCGAATAGAGTTTTAAGTAGTTTGGTATTAAGAAAATATTTGATTTACAGATTGCATTTTTCTTTTACACAAGCAATTGATTCAAAACAGACATAAAATCTCAAAATTTCTAAAATCCGGAAACAAGCACAAAACACAATTTTCTGCACTTTTTAGCATGCATCTAGGCCAAATATCAAATCCCAGCGCAATAGATAACGGATTATAATCGATTTTGTGGCCCTACAGGCCTGTTAGGAAGTCTCACGGCTTCCTAATGGGTCTGTATTGCCCTTTAAAAATACATTTTCCATGCATTTTATTTACAGTTGCAAACTAGATGAAACTAACCCGCATGACAGCTCAAGTTACTTACCTTACAGGATTCCAAATCTACTGTAGGGGTTTTGCAAGCAATTCTGCCATCTCTCATCTTCTTCCTCGTTCTCCTTGCTCTCCCTTCTCTTCTTCTTCTCTCTTCCCTTTTCCGTCACCTGCGTTCTCCTCCGTGCCTATGTCCTCCTCCGTCAACCTGTTCTCCTCTCCCTTTCACCCTTCGCCAGCTCCGTCTATCTCCACTCCCGCCTGCTACGTCCCCCAGCCAGCTCTCACCACCGCCCAAACTGGTTGCATCACCCCCACAGGCCCGCGTGGTCTCTCCACCCTCTCTCCCACTCCTGTCGTCTCTCACATGCCTCGAAGCCCTTTCCTCCATGGCTGAGTTCCCTAGGCCAGGCGTGGTCTCCCTGAAGGGGTTTCTGATAAATTAAAAACATCCCCCCGAAAACGACGCCTCCTCCATGCGTCTCTATTCTGCTCTTTTAATATATTAAGGCTCTGAGTAATGCGCATACCAACCAGTTTAGTATTTTTATACCTATTTACATTTATATTATTTTATATATTTATACCTATATATGTAAACACTCTCAGTAGATAAACATACAATTACATTGTGGTGAGTAACGTTTTTGATTAAAGTGCCACAAGAGAGTCAATCACCCATGACCCTTGGATCAGACCAAGAGAACCAAGACTATCAAACAAGCGTAGAGTCCAAAGGACCACCCTAGGGTCGCAACACCACTCAAAATACAAGATAATAAGGGTACTCATATAACAAGGCAACACTGCGTAATTTTTGCATAACATAGGGTGACATAATCAAATACTAACCACACACAAGCCAAAGAGGCAATAAAGGAGTCAACATCAGAAATGGAAAAAGACTCATAAAAAGATCAGTGGTATAAGAATCTCATCTTATCATTTTCCGTTGTTGAAGTCACATTTGACTACATAGTAACCTCGTCATTATGTTTATTCTGCAAACAAAGCAACCAATAAGCCAAGTTCATTGTTTGGTTCTTGCGTTCACTGAAAACAACAATACATCAGTGGCATCTGCATGGGTCTCAATAATAATAATAATAATAAAATCCAACACTTATCAGAATAATAACATGCTACAATTGTATCAGCATGAACATCTAAATCAATAATGAACTGAATCATAACTACCAATCATATATCCAAACGTAATATCCATAATCATGGTAACATCTGCAATAATTAGTTAGAATTCTAAACGGAATCGGTAACATGCAAATATATTGTATCTAACAGTTATATAAATGTATCAAATGTTTGGGTTATAACAAGTCATGTCCATCAGGGCCATAGACCTCGGCCATATATAGGATACTGCCTGATTAGAGAAGTGTCAGAATAACCAAAATAGTTGGAGTAAACAGATGATCTTCCGCTAGAATGATCCACATAATTTGTTTCAGTTTTATTTTTATGTGGAGAGCGGGGTCATCGAGATGGACATACATATGCAAAATGTCCAATACCACCACATTTTAAACATTTTGGCTCTTTTTTATGCTGTCAAGATCCAGAATAAACTGAATCACTGGAACAACTACGTGGGTGATAAGAATGCTTCTGATGATGTCTGCATTTGGAAGACCCTGGAGAGTGTTGATGTGAATGGTGTGGAGATTGTCGAAAACGATGTGGAGAATGTCTCTGAGAGTGTTTCAAAGAATGCTTCTAAAATTGTCATTGTATATGGTGATGATCTTTATGCTTAGACATGTTCTTTACTTAGTGAACTTCTTTAATAGGCATACTTTTATTCTTTGTAAATTGTCTCTCATGCTGAGTCAACAACTCACAGATGGTGTCAAATGTGACACCATTAAGCTTATCACTAAGGTGTAGCATTTCAACAAAATTAGTGTATGTAGAACTAAGGCCACTCAATGTGATGGAAATCAACATGTCATCATCAATTTTACCTCTTGTAGTACAATACTCTTGTTTTAGTGTTTTCATGTGAGAGAGATATTTAGAGACATCTTTATTATCTGTTAATTTATTATTCAAAAGTTGCATAAGCAGGTCAATCTTCTTGTTTGTAGGATGCTTGTCATACAAATCTTTTAATGTTTTCCATGCTTTTCATGCACTAATTTTAACTTATTCAGTGCAAGATGATTTCAAAAGTGCGAGTGCACGCTTATCATGTTTCTGGTACTAAACTAACTTCATGGCCTCCATTGGTGGTGTTGTTTCTTTCTCATAAATCATTAAAGATTAGGGTGTTCTCTATGTTTCTACTCTATTCTTTGTAATTTTAAGGTGATAATTTATCATTATCAGATATGAGAGTAATAATTTTAGCTATGATGCTAAAAGAGAAATCAAGTCAAGAAAAATGAATGCTATTGAAGTTTTGCCTTTACCTTCCAAATAACTTCGAAATACAAGAAATTCTAGGACTTATAAAAATATAAAATAGTTACACCCTTATTGTACCAAAAATTATTTTTTCACCACTTATAACTCCCTTTATACCAAAAACAAGAAAAAAAAATATTCTTAATCAAAAGATACACCAATGGGTTTTGAACTTATAACCTCCACTTTCCTAATGACTTGACAAAATTACTTCCTCTAAGGCATCTATAAGCATTTGTATAATTTCAACAAAGGATTCACTATTTAAATTTTCTATTGCCTCGGTTACCAAAATAAAAAAATTACTTGTGGATGAAATTAATTTCACATGAAAAAAATTGTGTAAGTATAAAATTGTTTCACTCAAAATGTTGATGTTTGGTGTTTAGAGGGGACCCAGAGAACATTTACTTGGCGAAGGAAGACGGTTTCATTTTACATACATGTTGGTCACATTCCTAGTAAACACGATATTACTAAGGATGAGCACCTTGATCCTATCAATGTCAGAATTACATAACTAAGAGAAGTTTTAGAATTTGCTTGAACAGAACAAAAATATTTGAAAGCTCACGATACTTATCACTGTCGCATAATGAGAGCACAAACAGGTGATTAATTGGTTACACATTGGCTGAATATGTGGCATTGATTTTTGCCAGTGGTACTCAAGTATATTTGATTCGACAGATGTTTAGCAAGAGTATTGCCTTATGAGTTGAATTTTGAAGCCAAATCTACATTTGTATTGGTCTTGGTCAAGTAATATATTGAAAAGGGATGTCTTGGAAAATTCACAGAAAGGATTATTAGTAATCGGATATTTTGAAGTTTGCAAAATAATTATTCATATTGTACCTTCCAATCAAAGCCAGAGTTACAATTCTACATATTTTACCTTCCAATCAAAGCTGGAGTATTTGGTTTGCATCCTCCCACTAATCTCTATATCGCTGTGGTTTTCACTGCTGTATAAAACTAGATTTCACTCGTGTTACATCTTGATTTCATTTTATGATTTTACCTTTAAATTTGTGGATTTGAAATGGTTAATAATTGAATTTAAGCACTGTAACAAATTTAGTAGAAAATAATGATATTTATGATTTGTTTATATGATGTTTCAATTATATTTGATTATTTTATGCAGTATAGATGTATACTTATTAATCTTGTATCATTGATTTTATATATGATGACTTGGACTAACTACATAATTGGTATGAGGTAGATGCAATATTGGTCTCACCTTCAAAGCATAACGAGGAAGAGTATCATTCGAGAGGTTAGTGTAGATGGGATGATTACAGTATGACAGAATGAAAATGCTAGTTACCCAAATTCACACACTATAGTAATTTGACTTGTTAAATTCTTTACATTAATATGGTTTGCTAAGTATTATGCTTGGTAATGCTAAAATAGTTGCATTAATCATATTTAGGTTGTGCTTTAGGAAGAAATGAGTTCTTATACTAAAATTGGTTATAGTGAATACTATGCGTGAGATGTTTTATATTGTAGTTTATAATTGTGTCATCAATGCAGTTTTCAATAAGGAATTGAAAGAGTAGTAATGCTATATTTATTTTGCTAAAATAAAGATTTATAGTAATTTTAAATTATTTAATTATATTAGACAATTTAATTAAATTGTGATATTCAACTTATTAATTATGATAATTAATATGTGAATAAAATCATAATTAAAATACTAAGATGAACTCATTCTTTAAAAAGACTCATCTGGAATTGATTATTAGTAATGCATGAAATTTGTTGATGACTTTACCTTGACAAATGGAAGTTAAATTACATTATTGTTAACTGGGGAAATCAAGAGAGATAAATTAGAAATTTATTTGATTATTATTGTAGAACTCCTAGTTAATGAGTTGGAACAAATCCTAAGCTTTAATTTCAAATGGCATGCAAAAAGGGAAATGGGAGGAAAATGGTATTAAGGGGATTAAAAAAAGAAGGGGGAGACGAAAAATTTATGGGAAAGGAAGTGGCAAGTTGGAAGAAGAAAGAAAGCTTTGAAAGTAGGAAGAGAAATTTCATCATCAACAAGGAAAAACGTACTAAGTGGGTACTGTAATTATTTTTATAGTATATATTAAAAATTTAGGGGAAACACTGTTGGATCCATGGAAAACTTCAGGGAAATAGATTTTGGGTAATCCCTTTAAAAAAAAAATAAATCTATCTGAATAACCCAAATTTTATTAATTCAAATGAAAGAATTGAAGATTATAGATTTACACAATATTTTCTTTTACATTAGAGAATCTATAAGAAACTTGTGAATAAAACCTGTTGAAACATTGGGAAAAGTTATGTTAATCTCTCTTTAGAAACCAAGATTCTATCTGTATTGCCCAATATATTCTGTTGGAAGCGGTAGTGAACTGTGAACAATGAATATCATTTAATTCTTTTACCTAAAATTTGCGCATTTCTCTTATACCAGTTGTATCAATTCAAACAAAACCACATTTCACTTTAGTCAAGGATTTTAACATAATTATTCTAGCCTCTATGTTTTTCCCAAGATTAAAATATGTTTTATTTCCAAGTATTGAGTCATTACCACCTTTGCCATCGGTTTTACACCACATTTTTGGTTCGAACTTTTCTAAACATCCCTTTCATCCCACAACATTAATGTTGTTGCCATATCAAGTTCTATTCTTTTCTTTTCTTTAATCCTATCCAAGAGCAAACCGCCGCCATTCTTTTTATCTCAGCGGTTTTGACTCAAGCGAAACCACGTTACACTCCAGTCAAGGGTTTTCAATGGACCATGAAAGACTGCACTTTCTGTAAAATGTGATATGCGTTTATCTCCATGGCCAGACTTGTCATATATATAATGTATATGTGCAGCGGTCATGTTTCTATTTGGGAGAGCGAGCCACTCCATGCCTTTCCCTATTTTGATTGACCGATATTTAATTTCTTTTATTATTTTCTTTTTTGTCATGCGTTGACGGAAGAGTAGCGGGAGATTTTCTTTTAAAAATTTATTGTGTAAATGCAGAATTAAATATGTTCAATATATATATATATATATATATTAATAAGGTTAGATAACCTTATTTATTTAGGAATGTATTTTATATAATTAAAAATTATATTCATTGGGTTAGATATACTTGTTTATATTTGAAGAATAAATCTTTAATGAATATAATTTAATATTAATTTGTAGGAAATAAGAAATAATAAATATAAAATTAGATTGTATAATATATTTATTATTATGTAATTGAAAGTTACATAATGAATAATCAACTATTACATTGTTATAATTCTATGAAACTATAATATGTCCTGGGAAATTATAATAATATTTGTTGAGTTAGATATAAATCAATTGTCTTGTGACATGTTAGTTGGTTGTCGGTAATATTATTAAACCTCATAAATAAACTATTTGGAGGCAGGGGAAAAATAATATTATTTTTTATATTTTAGGGTTTTTCCTTTCAACAAAAATAGTATAAAATTATTAAGAAATATTTGAAACGTTTGGCAAAACATATTTATAGGGTTAGCTTAAAATTATTGAAAAATGGGTAATTAGTGTCTTTCGTAAATTTTGTTGGTTTTTAAGGAAAATCGAACTTAAATTTTTTGGGAAATGTCAGAAGGATATATGTTTTCTTAAAAGTAATTTCTCTGTAGCAATAACTTAATTTAACTTGAATTATCTGTTGTAGATAATTTAATTTAGATCTATGTGGTCATTTTTGGTTGGCATGATTTTGTCAAATGAATGCTTCTTACATCATATATTGCATATATATGATAATGACCTTTAAATTAGTTTACTTTTTTGGTAAGCCTATGCTGTGGATTATATATCTATTATATTTTTATGGAGCTTGCATTGATGATACTACCCACGCAGTGAGATGGTTTCTCAACCCTGGCTAACATTACCAATGATAGATATGGATAATCCGATCAAGTGATGTGTGATGAATTTGACTGATCCAGATGATCATATGTTATTTAAAACTTTGGCCAAAGTAATGTTAGATTAACATTGTCAATTCATATATATGATTTGCATGTTATGCAATATCATAGTAGAAACATATTTTTCTTTATGATACACATTATGTAGTAAAATCTTATTACACATGGGGGTACTAGTATGTCTCATTCTAGATTTCTGTACCATTCTATCCACCTATCCATTTAGGGAGGGCCATTCCTTGATAAGGGATTGTATGGGGGATCGTTGATCCGTGGTTGGAGTGGTAAAGCGCTCGGATGATGCTCTCCCTCCCCCACTACAATACATTTCTGGAGACAACACTTGAGGTTATCAAAGATACGTGAGTTGGTGTAACTCGAGCTTCAAAGAGTTAGATATATTTTATAAAGATAATTGCTTATTTAAATTGTAAATGTAATATTATTTACTTGAACAGTCATTGTTGTATAGTGAGACCAGCCGTAGTTGTATCATTATGTATTTACTTTCATAAATTGTAACCCTCCATCTTACATTGGAAATTAAAGTTGAAAATTTGATGTTTATCTGTTATTTATATAAATTGTAGTTTTATAACTGTAAATAGACTACTTGTGGTAGTAAGTTATTATTTTTTTTTTTTAAATTGCTTTTTGTTTTAGTACAATCTAGTGAGGTTGTTACAAATTGACCTCCTCTCAAGTATTGTACAGGTTTGTAGTGAAACACATAGTGTATAAAAAAATTTATTTCTTTCTTCTTTTAATCCTCTGTCAACCAGGCTCTGATACCACTATTACAATCAGGATAAGGAGGAATAATTCATAAAAATGTATTCATTATGAAAAGCTTATTTATTTTTGTATAAGATAGGCTTTAAAAATATTACGGAGAAGAATTTGGTTAAAGAAAACCAACTCATGTGTATAACTAACCCGTCAACCAACAATAAACAAAAACTAAACAAAACATAAATAAACTAAATATTTTGGATCATAAAATAATCCAACCGAACACTTATATTTATATGAGTGCAACTGTGGGAATCACTTGTAATGTATTGTATCATTTTAATACTACAGTAAGAACACACACACACACACACACACACACACACACACACACACACACACATATAGAGTGAGACACCTCAAGTAGGTAGTTGCACGAGGCACTATCTAGGGAGCTCGATGAGTTCCCCATCCAAGGTAGACGACTGTCTAATGCAATATTTAGGGTTCATGAAGGTGATGAAGGTTGAGATGAGTGATACAAGTTAGGATGCAATTTAAGATGAGTCTGACTTGTTTGAGTGACATTGGTCTGAGTTAAGGAGTCACATTGATGCTATGAAGTCAACATTCAGATGTTTAGGTGAGTCAGTGTTAGGGTATGAGGTGTCTAGATGACTCCACAAAATGGTCTTCAGGCAAAAATGGGTTTGGGGGTGGACTTAGTACTGCATGGGTGCACTAGAGAGTCTAGCCTTATGATAGATGGTATTAGAGCAGTGAAGCGATTCAATGAGAATCTCAACTTGTGCAAGGTGATGGTATGGGACATTGCTAAATAATGCAATTGAGAGGAACAATCATGTGATTGTGAGATCAAATAGGCATGGAAGATTGATGAGAAGTGTAATGATTTTACCTAATGCGAGGGGTTGAATGCGTGAATACTCTAATGTATGTGATGCCTATAAAGTGAGTGTGGAAACAATTGCACTTGCAAAGTAAGTCAAGACAAGTATGATTTGAGGTTCTAGTGGAGGAAGGACATTGATGCTGGAAAAAACTCAAATAGATGCAGTGAGTGAAGTGAATGTTTTGGTTTGCATTTGAGCGGAAGTCAAAAACCAGGTAAATTGAAGTAAGAGTAGTTTTGGAAGCATAAGGGTTAGGATGTAGAACATGCAGTAGAGATATGGAGGCATTATGAATGTGAGATTGAAACTTGGTAGATGCAATGTGCATTGAGTAGTGTAACAACTTTTTATGGACTATAGATAGTATTCTTGCATCAATGTTGGGTGAGACTGAAAAGAGGCAAAGGGGGCAGTGTGCCAAAGGAGAGTAAGTCAGAACAAGTGAGACTCAAGGTTCCTTTTGGAGGTAGAAAGCTGGTGTTGAACCACACATCTCAGAGATGCAAGGAGTAGAGAGGTGAATTATGGTGAATTGTATTTAAGCATTGAGGTGACTAGTCAGAGGCTGAAGCAGTATTAAATTTGGGACATGAGGGGTGAGATTGGATACATGTGATCATGTCATAGTAAGAGGAATTGTGAATATGAGCTCAAAAAATTGTTAGGTGTAGTGATGCACTGAGTAGCAAGATGACTTCCCAAAAGTTGTGGTGATTCAAGAGATAAGGCTAATGTGGTTATTGGTTTGATGAAATCATTATGTAACTATTATGTCATGGCATGTGATGCCATTCTCACATGTTTGTGCATTGGCTTGAAGAGAAGCCACATTGGTGCCGAAGGCATTGCCAAGTTGAGTGGGGGAGTTATGAGGGGTGAGACACCTTCAAGTAGGGAAGTTGTGTGAGACACTATCTAGGGAGTTCGAGGAACTCCCAGGCTGAGGTAGATGACTTTCCAATTTAATATTTTGGGTTCAGAAAGGTGAAGAAGGTTGATATGAATGATGCAAGTTAGGATGCAACTCGAGGTGAGTTTGACTTGTTTGATTGATGCTATCTCGAGTTGAGAACTCACATTGATGCTAAAAAATCAACATTCAGATGAGTTGGGTCAGTGTTGGGATGTAAGGCATAGTCTAAGTGACTCCAAACATTAGTTTTTAGGTAGAAAATGGGCTTGGGGTAGACCCAGTACCACATGGGTGCACTAGAGAGTCTAGCCCTATGACATATATATGCCATAGTTTTATATACTACAATTATATATATATATATATTAAAATTTTGGTATATACCACAATTATATATATATATATATATATATATATATATATATATATATAATTATAGTATATATACTTATATAATTATGGTATATATATACCACAATATACCATAATTATATAATAATTATGGTATATTATGATATATATATATATATATATATATATATATATATATATATATATATATATATATATATATATATATATATATATATATATATATATATATATATTCCTAAAAAAATGTGTAGCTTCATATTAATTATAATTGAAATTATATGTTTTAGTTGCAACAACAATCCAGAGGAAAAATGAGCATATGAAAAGTAAAATATGAACTCACATCCCTAGGGGCAGGAGAAACACCTAAAAAGCGCAGGACGAACACATAGAGTGCCAAAGTTGAGCTATTGTGAAAGAAAAAAGGACAAAAATAGGAGGTACCAGACAAATAGGGTGATACAATGAAACAAGAGGAACCAGACACCCACACAGTGAGCCGATTCACCCATAAGAATGAGGCAAGCACCATAGTACAAGAGCCCATCTATAGGAGGATCCCAATGCAAAAATAATAGCAAGGGGAAGAACCCGTGAAGGAAAGAAAAATAACAATACAATAGTACACCCCAAAATGTGTAAAAAGAAAGGAGAAACTATAATAAAATAAAAAATACAGACAAGTAGAGGATTAGATAAAAAAAATAGTGTGGTCTTCTTCCTCTAGAATTGATAGGGAAAGTATTTGTATACAAACATTTTCATTGAAGTCATTTATGTCTCAATGATTAGGTTCTGTGTACAAACCAAATTTCGAGAGAGTATCAACACCACCATTTAGTTCCCTATAGACATGCCTAAAAGAGATGTCCTCAAAAGTAAGAGACATCGAATATGTATAATTAAAAATGGGGAGTAAGCTAAGTTTTTCCATTTTAGATCCCCCTTCAACTAGTTAAGAATAATCATTGAGTCCCAAAAAATATGTAGAGCTGCCACGCTACTCTTCTTGGTGAGTCTTAGGAGAAGCTTTAGTGCCAAAATCTCAATAAAATTATTAGTGTCGGTGCCTATACTAGCCTTGAAATAGTATTAGTGCTTAGAGTTTAGATATAAGATACCACCCACACCATAAATGGCAGGAGCACCTTAACAAGCACCATCAAAGTATCCCTAAGCAACAAATTAAGCAGTAGGAGGATGGATAAGACAACAGTTGAATCTGGGAGAGACATTGAAATGTTTTTGCCTTAAAATATAGAAGCATTCTTTGTGAGCCAGATACGCCAAGAAACTATCAATGGTAATGCATTATAGTGATTTATTTTAGATCTCTTGTACCATTTCTCAAGACATTCATCAACTATGAAACCCTACCAATAATATTTTACCCCAATGAAAGCTTCCATCTCAACCCAAATCTTGACAACATATGGACATGAGACCGGAATATTGTTCATGGTCTCCAATGAAAGAAAACACAAGTTGCATCTCCTTAGCCCATGCCAATTCCTTATTTGAAGAACTTCCCAAGTGAGATATGTATTGCTTAATGCAAGACACATAAATATTTTGGTTTTAAGAGGTGCTTTTATCTACCATATTTTATTCAGCCACCACTTTCTCTCATTAGGGATCATATTTAGAAAATTAGATTGGTAACCAAGGCACATCGATTATTCCCCTAGTTTGGGGTTCAAGGACCAAGCCAACTCATCATCCTCATTAGAAAGTTTGATATGAATCCATTTTAATTGATGAACATATGCATCCCATCTCAACCCAGCCTCCCCTTTAATTGATAATCACTTTTTCAGCCTTGTCGCCAATGATTGGTGATATTAGATCTTCCACCTAATTTAAAAAAGAAATACCCAACCCTTCCAAAATCACCATCACATCTACAAGAAGTTGATAATTTGAATCACAACCAATCCATGGATCAATCCCCACTCTAAATTTTGTGCCAGAACCACCTTCCATTTAAGCCATTTCCAAGTAATGGAGGCATTGTGAATAGTTTTGTTGGGGCTGTGAATCCACTCTACCAAAGATAGTGGTTCAGTGTACTTTTGTATAATGATTTTGATTCAAAATACCATCCTTTGTGAAAAGCCTCCAAAGACTTGCAAGTGCCACACCAAATAAATGAATATCTTTTATGCCCCAACCCCCTATGTCCTTTGGAGTATCTATAGTCTACCATTTGAAAAGGGTAGTGCCATACCTCTTTTTTCTGCCCGTCCATAGAAATTTAAATATGTTTTATGGATGTTTTCTAGAACTCCTTTTGGAATATGAGCTAAAGTAAGCTAATAGAGCGGAATAGACTCCAATGCAAATTTAATTAGTTTAAGTCTTCCTCCAAGAGAGATCCAACAATTACACCAATAAAAGATACACTTATCCACCTTATCGATAAGCCAATTCCAGTCATTCTTCCTATAGTCATTAGGTTTTAACAAGAACCCCAGTTATGAGATATATATACACAATATAGCATTATTATATAATAATTGTGGTATATTTTATTATATATATATATATTACAATTATATAAAGTATATACCACAATTATATAAGGGTATATATATTTATATAATTGTGATATATATATATATATATATATATATATATATTAAATAGTATATTATTAAAATTATGGAATATACTAATATATAATTATGGTATATATAATATTATATAATTAAAGTTATGGTATATACTATAATTATATACATAGTTATGGTATATATATCATTATAGTTATATATCAATTATATATGTGTGTGTGTAATTATATACCACAATTATATAATTATATACTACAATTATATATATATATATATATATATATATATATATATATATATATATATATATATATATATATACCAGAATTATATATAATTATGGTAAATATATATGTATGTATATATAATTATGGTATATATATCTGGGCATATCATAGATTTTCACATCTTTTGATGGAGGAGTAGTCATTTCATGTATTCCTGATGGACCAAAGGCACCTCCCAACCCCAACCCCATCTCTGACCCTGACTACTATAGGATTAGGTCAGGTCGGGGTGAGTCATTCACCTAGTCTCATATTTTACTAGCAGTCTCCTCATGCTACTTAGATGGGTGTTGGGTTAAAAGAAAACCAAGAAGGATTAGAAAGGGCAACCATTGGGGCATTAATGCCATCCCTACACCCCTATATATATATAAGGTGCCTAGTCCATATATATATATAGGGTGAGGGACGGGGGGGGGGGGGCGGCGCGGGCAGGGGAGGGTTAAGAGAGATGGGGGTTTTTAATACTTGTGTCTCCCATCTCTCTTAACACCCCGCGCCCTCCCCCCCCCTCCCCCCCCTCCATATACACCACAATTATATAGGCATATATATATATATATACTATAATTAGATATAATTGTAGCATATATATACCTATATAATTATGGTATATATACATCATAATTATACATATGGATATGATTGTGGAATATATATACCATAATTATATAAATATATAAGTGTGTGTATATGTGTATATGTATGTATGCATATATATAATTATGATATATATACCATAATTATTATAAATATACATACCTATATACAATTATACATGTATATATAAAAAATTATGGTATATATATGTATGTATGTATGTATGTGTGTATATATATATATATATATATAGTATATAAAATCACACCAAATAAATGAATATTTTTTATGCCCCAACCTCTTATGTCCTTTGGAGTAGCAATGGTCTACCATTTGACAAGGGTAGTGCCATCCTTCATTTTTATACCCATCCATAGAAAGCTAGAGCTTTTTTTACAGATCTTTTTTAGAACTCCTTTTGGAATATGGGCTAAAGTAAGCTAATAGACCAGAATAGCCTCCAACACATATTTGATTAGTGTAAGTCTGCCTTCAAGAGAGAGAAAATGATTACACCAACAACATATACGCTTATCCAGCTTATCAATAAACCAGTTCCAATTATTCTTCCTATAATCATTAGGTTTCAGCAAGAACCCCAATTGTGAGATATATATACACAATATACCACAATTATATAAATATTTTATTGTATATATATTACAATTATATAAATATATTTACTATAAATATATAAGGGCATATATATTTATATAATTGTAGTATATATACCACAATTATATACATATATATACTATAATTATGGTATATATAATTGTAATGTGTGTGTATATATATATATATATATAATTGTTATATAGACTTGTGTTATATAATATTATACAATAATTATGGTATATACCATAATTATATACATAATTATGA